>MINK01172001.1:0-42152 GCA_001735545.1 Phormia regina
CTGCAGCTCTTTTTCACCACTAAGTACTTCCTTCCAATGACAATACAATGTTAAAATCATATCATGTATATTTTCAAATCTAATTCCATAATCTATTAATTTTAATCTTACAAATTGATAGAAATTTTGTAATTTACTGATAAATTGCATTCGATTTCAGAGTTTAAAGTTCAAAATTTAACATTTTTAGCAATTACTAATAAAACTGGTTACTTTTTAGTTCTGAATAAAAAACTAAACTAAAAACAATAATATTTTAAAAACATATTTGTCAATTTAGGGACATACTTTCCAATTTTTATTTAATTTTTAGTTGCGATGCTTATTTTTAAGCCTGAGATTTTAGGAGCACAAACTTATGAATTGTTAACTTAAGTGTAGTAAGATTTTTTGTAGTAAAATAAAATATTAGACTATTTTTCATCTGCATTATAAATAATATACATGATATATCATTTACCTTCTTCTTATATTTAGTATAACAGTTATGGACGAAATTAAACGAAAGTAATTAGATATGTAAATAACTGGAAAAAGAAAAGATAAAACATTGATTGAAATTCACAAAGTTATTTAATTTTTTTTAATAAATAACTAAAAGATTGATAAAACAAAAAATAATCCAAGTGCTTTAAAGCTTAAGTAAAACTTGTAAAATTAAAAACAAAAGGGGAGAAGAAGTTATAGTCGGTCAAGACCGTACATATGATACCCTACCCCATTGCCTATGCCTATGTACGTTAAAGTGATTTTCGAAAGAGGGGTTCATATGGGAGCTATGGTAAATTATGGACCGATCTTCATGAAATTTGGCACATGGATTTATGCTTCCATAAAACCTATTTGTGTTAAATTTCATTAAAATATTTAAAATTTTAAGATATTTTTGAGTGTTAAAACTTAATTACGGGAGAACATTTGTATGGCGGCTAGGTGAAATAATGGGCCATTCATGACCAAAATCAATAGGCTTCGTCCTTGTGCCAAAAATGTCACATGTACCAAGTTTCATCAAATTATCTCTAAAATTGCAACCTGTACTTTAAAACGGACGGACATCGTAAAATCGACTCAAAAAGTGATTCAGAGTCGAATGGTATACTTTATGGTGGGTGTAGGAAATTTTTGTCTCTGCCTTACAATATTTACACAAACACATTATACCCCAACCACTTAGGGTGGTGTAGGGTATAATAACCTAGAGGTCATACCAAAGCAACCAAATAATATACAATAATTGAAGAACATCAAACGCAAATAAAAATACATTTCAGACATTTACAAAATAAATGATCGTTCATAAGTAAATATACGATACAAACTCTTAAACATACTACGTACAAACACAAAGTTTAATTAAATTAACCTCTTCTTGAGAAAATGTGTTAAAATAAATGATATTGAAGACATTTTTAAAATAATTGAATTACAAATATGAACATAAAAACAAAAAATTATAATTGCATTTTTTATTTTATTTTTAATTCTTTCAAATGCATTAAAGTTTTATAATGGATCGTGAGGATTCGTCGATTTCAAAAACATCCATGGATCAGCCAGTGGCTGAGGGCTTGGAGCCATCAAAACCCGTTAGTTTTTGGCGTTTATATCGTTTTTCCACACCGCTCGAAATATTTTTACTATTTATTGGTTTTATAATGTCTACCATTAAGGCTTTAACTCTACCGGCTGTGGTGATTATTTATAGTGAATTTACAGCTATGTTGGTAGATCGTACATATCGTAATGGTACAAGTTCAGAGACTTATGCTTTGCCACTCTTTGGAGGTGGCAAAACACTGTAAGTATTATATTGAATTTACATGTACAAAATAAAGAATATATTATAATAAAACTCTTCTATTTCCTAGATCCTATGAATCGGAGGAGGTTAACAATGCTGAACTTTACAATGATTCAATAGCTTATGGCATTTTACTTACTATTGCCTCGGCAGTAATGTTTGTATCGGGAATTTTCTCTGTAGATATCTTTAATTTGGTGGCCTTAAGACAAGTGACACGCATGCGTATACAATTATTTCAATCGGTGATAAGACAGGATATAGGTTGGCACGATTTGGCTTCAAAACAAAACTTTGCCCAAAGTATGACGGAGTAAGTATTTGCATCATATTTTGGAAGCCAAAAAGCCATTGAACGTGTTTATTTGTATTTCTTTCAAGTGATGTTGAAAAGATTCGTGATGGTATTTCAGAAAAAGTGGGTCACTTTATTTATCTAGTAATAGGATTCCTTATAACTGTTGCCATTTCCTTTGCTTATGGTTGGAAGCTGACTTTAGCTGTTAGTGTTTACATACCCATAGTGATTGTACTAAATGTAGTGGTGGCCAAGGTGGGCAAAATTCTTTCAATTCAAATATTAACTTTAGTCCGAAATTAATTTTATTATTTATTTATTACAGTTTCAAAGTAAACTTACTACCAAAGAGCAAGAGTCTTATGCCAATGCTGGTAATTTGGTGGAGGAGGTTTTGAATGCCTTACGTACGGTGGTATCTTTTGGTGGGGAGAAAAAGGAATCAGAACGTTATGATAATTATTTGGTACCGGCTCGCAAAGCCAGTCAACGTAAGGGTGCGTTCTCAGGTTTAAGTGATGGCGTATTGAAAAGTATGTTATTTCTTTCCTGTGCCGGAGCATTTTGGTATGGTGTGAATTTGATTATCAATGATCGAGATAAGGAGGAGAAAGAATATACCCCTGCCATATTAATGATTGTAAGAGAAATTCGTTATGCCTTAGTAGAATATTGTGAAGAAAAATTTAATTTCATGTCTCTTAGGCCTTCTTTGGTATTATAATTGGTGCTGATAATATAGCTAGAACTTCACCATTTCTGGAATCCTTTGCTATGGCACGTGGTTGTGCTTCTACTATTTTTAAAGTTATTGACACACCTTCCAAAATTGATCCCATGTCGACGGATGGCAAAATCTTAAATTATGGCCTTCGTGGAGATGTCGAATTTTCTGATGTTTTCTTTAGATATCCCTCACGTCCTGACATTATTGTTCATAGGGGCTTAAACATTAAAATTAAAGCGGGCACTACCGTGGCTTTAGTAGGTTCTTCGGGATGTGGTAAATCGACTTGTATACAATTGTTGCAGCGTTTTTATGATCCTGTATTTGGTTCTGTTTTATTGGATGATTTGGATATACGTAAATATAATATACAATGGTTACGTTCCAATATGGCTATAGTGGGTCAAGAGCCGGTATTATTTTTGGGAACAATAGGTAAGTTTTGGAAGATGTTTTCTTGGGAAAATTGTTTGCTTTATTATTATGTTATTTAGCGGAAAATATTAGCTATGGTAAACCCAAGGCCACACAAAAAGAAATTGAAGCTGCCGCTAAGGCTGCAGGTGCTCATGAGTTTATATCCAATCTGCCAGAAGTAAGTTGAAGAGAATCTTTTGCTTCTCATTTTATTTACTTAAATAAATTTGTATATTTAGAGCTATAAAACCACCATAGGAGAACGGGGCTCTCAATTATCAGGAGGACAAAAACAAAGAATTGCCATTGCTCGTGCTTTAATACAAAATCCTAAAATCTTACTCCTCGATGAAGCGACTTCAGCTTTGGATTATCATTCGGAAAAATTGGTGCAAGAAGCTTTAGATTTTGCCTCTAAAGGCCGCACAACTATAGTAGTATCTCATAGACTTTCCGCCATTAGAGGAGCTGATAAGATTGTATTTATTCATGAGGGCAAAGTATTGGAAGAAGGTTCTCATGATGATCTCATGGCTTTAGAAGGCGCTTATTATAATATGGTGAAAGCGGGTGAAATAAATGTACCAGAACCTGATAACATGGAAGATATTGATGAAGCTAAAAGTAAGTTTTAGGCTATAAAAATTTATTTTTATACCCTACAATACGAAATAGAGTATCATGCATTTATAACGCACAGAAAAATCTTCCGATCCCCACCTTAAAGTTTCATCCAGAATCACTTTCTTCGAAAATCTCCTTTACATTCATAAATTCCACATACATGTTCATATCAAGTTAGTATTGGGTACGAATAAATTTTATATAAGAAGAAATCGTAGTATAAAATCGGATCATAATTTACCGTAGCTACCATATAAGCCTACTTTCGGGAATCTCTCACAACTGTATATATTAATAAAAATGTTAATATCAACGAATTATTTGATATTTGTACATTTTATTTTACACTAAATAAAAGTATCGATCCATAAATTTTATCGCACAACCGTGTAGGTGTAGGGTATCATATGATCGTGTTTGACTGACTTTTTTTTATTAAATTATTCTTTCTTCCAGGAAACAGTTTAGCCATTTATGAAAAATCCTTCGAAACCAATCCCCTTAACTTGGAAAAGAATCAAAAGAATAGCATTCATTTAGATGAAAATGAAATCATATCCAAACTTCACATGCCGACGGAGATATCCGCAAAATCGGAAAGAAAACCCAATTTCTTTAAAACTTTTGGACGCATTTTAAAACTGGCCAGACCCGAAGCTTGTTTTATAGTTATGGGTGCAATATGTGCAATAGGTTTTGGTTTCACATATCCTGCATTTTCAGTAGCCTTTGGAGAATTCTATGCTGCCTTAGCAGAAAGTGAAGCTCAAACAGCAATTGATCGTACTGCCGTTTTATCCATTTGTTGTTTAGTTTTGGGTATTTTAACGGGTTTAGCTTGTTTTTTGCAAACCTATCTTTTCAATTATGCTGGCGTATGGTTGACCACCAGAGTTAGATCCATGACATTTAAGGCTATAATGAAACAAGAAGTTGGTTGGTTTGATGAAGACACTAATTCTGTGGGTGCCCTATCAGCACGTTTATCTGGTGATGCTGCTGGAGTGCAAGGCGCTATAGGATATCCATTAAGTGGACTTATACAGGCATTTTCGAATTTCGTAATAGGTTTAACTTTGTCCTTTTACTATTCATGGAAGTTGGCTTTATTGTGTACCAGTACCTGTCCCATTATTGTGGGTTCAGTGATATTTGAGGCTAAGTATGTTTTCAAAATATAAATAACACAAATTTCTACTAATTCCGAGAATTTACAGATTCATGACCACCTCTATGATGCGTGAAAAAGTAGTATTAGAGGAGGCTTGTCGTATAGCCACCGAAGCCATAGCTAATGTACGAACTATTGCGGGTCTTCGAAGAGAGCAACAAGTTATTGATAAATATAATAAGGAAATACATAAAGTAGAAGCTTTGATAAGACAAAAACTTAAATATCGTGGTTTAATTAATTCATCTGGCCAAGCTTTCTTATTTTTTGCTTATGCTATAGCCCTATGTTATGGAGGCGTTTTAGTATCTGAAGGCAAAGTTCCCTTCCAGGATATAATCAAGTAAGTTTCTTTCTTTTCTTTTAGAAATGACTCAACTTTGTATCTTATCATTATAGAGTTTCTGAGGTTTTATTGTATGGTTCTATGATGTTGGCCCAATCTTTGGCTTTTGCACCTGCCTTTACTGCTGCCCTGGTGGCTGGTCATAGATTATTCCAAATTTTAGATCGTAAACCCAAAATTACCAATTCTGCTTTACCTGCCAAAAATACATTTGCCAAACAATTAAATCTATTCGAAGGAGTACGTTTTAATAATTTAGAATTCCATTATCCCACAAGACCAGATGTTAAGATTTTAAATGGTTTAAATTTGGAAGTATTACATGGTAAAACTGTAGCCCTAGTTGGTCATTCTGGTTGTGGCAAATCTACCTGCATACAATTGTTGCAACGTTATTATGATCCAGATAGTGGATCTATAGTAAGTTGGAAAATGTACATTTTTAAGTAATAACAATAAACAAATTATTTTCCTTCCCTCCATAGCACATCAACAACGATGATATCAAAACCGATTTAACTTTAGACAATTTACGCAGTAAGCTTGGTATAGTCTCCCAAGAACCATCTCTCTTCGAACGTACCATTGCTGAAAATATTGCCTATGGTGATAACTCACGTGATGTGAGTATGGCTGAAATAATAGCAGCCGCTAAAAGTGCCAATGCCCATTCGTTTATTATGGGTCTACCTAATGGTTATGATACAAAAATGGGTGCTCGTGGCACTCAATTATCGGGAGGTCAAAAACAACGTATTGCCATTGCTCGTGCTTTGGTAAGGAATCCTAAAGTTTTACTTTTGGATGAAGCCACTTCAGCTCTAGATTTACAAAGTGAACAATTGGTACAACAGGCCTTAGATGTAGCATGTTCGGGTCGAACTTGTATAGTTATTGCTCATCGTTTGTCTACCGTCCAAAATGCCGATTTAATATGTGTTGTACAGAATGGTCGTATTGTGGAGCAAGGTACTCATCATCAGCTGATGGCTAAAGATGGCATTTATGCCAAATTACATAAGACTCAAAGGGAACATTAAATAGTTGAATCAATTAGTGTAATGAATAATTAAGTGAAAAGTTTAATAAATATTATTAAAAAAAAGACTAAAATAATAAGAAAATCTAAATGCACACATATATTTTGCAATTAAAGTAATAAAAGAAACCCGAAATATATTTTTTCTATTAATTTGTGTTTTAATGTATCTATATTGCTAAATATTCTTTATTGATTCGAATCTTATGACACCTACTCAACAAAAGTAATAAATAAACAATAATTGATAATTTTAGATTCATGTCTCCCTAAGACACCCTGAGAGCAGAATTAAATTTGCTGGTTTAAACATTAAAAATATCTAAGTCATCTAAAGTTTTGATAGTTCATTAGATTCTAGTTATCTTTGGAAAATTGTGGCAAGACTTATGATATTTTTTGCAAAAAAAACATTTTGATCAATTATGAATTTTAAATTGAAATTCAATAAGTAATTTTTGATTTTTTTTCGCTTAACTTATAATGTTTGTTCGTGATTTTTATATATAAAATAACTTTCTTAACAACTTTCCTAACTTCAGATGCAAATGGAATTGGTTGGACCTGTGAATATAGTGCCCCTTGTACAAATCAGATATTCTTATTGGCATATCTAAAAAAAAAACTATTAAAGTGAGTGCTCTCTAATTTTGTGGTTATCTTATCACATTGCATTGATTAAATGCACACAGGACGGAAAGGGCCACCGGAATGGGTAGCCCGCAAAATAAAGAAAATAATAAATTTCTTTTATATCATAATAGTGATCTGAAGGACTGATTTATTGAAAGTCTTAAAAAATTCTATAAGTAATTTCCATATAAAAATTTATATAGGTCGGACGTTGCGAACAGCTAAACTGCTGAAACTTAGAATAGAAATATGATGGATAGGAACGGAAGAAGTTGTATCCTCCTATACAATGAATATATTTCAGTACTAAAAACTTTATTAGCAGAAGTCTTAAAATTTTCTAAGAATAACTTTCTTAAAAAAAGAATTAGGAATGGTACCCAACGTACAAACAAAACTATTGAATATTTTATATCTTAATTACAATAGTGATAAAATTTTATGGAAATAATTTCGTGATTGATCTCCATAACTTCGAATAAAAATAAAAACGTACGAACAGAGGGCGTAGAAGTCTTATAAAAAATATATATTAGTTGTTTCATACAATGGGGTAGTGAAGCCAACCGGGTAAGTTTTATAAATGCATACATCACATTTCCAAATTTCTTAAGATTCTGACCTCAATCCTTACAGGATCCTCATACGACTTTCTCATCTCTTACGTATATACATAATTGTTTAATATATCGTATGACCAGACTTTCTCACTTGTTCCAAATGCAATTAATACAAATCCAATAAAGAATTTATACTTTAGCATTTCTAGTGAAGAGCCATTAATTACCTGAAACGTTTACCCGGAATGAAATCTATATTTTCATTTTATAAACAAAATTAAAGTAAACTATTTATTAATTAAATTATTTTATTTGAACATTTTCTTGGTCAAGGTCGTTCAATAACTGTCGTCAAAAGGTAATCACACAAATCAACAAAACAACAAAAAAAGAAATTCTCATAGATTTTAATTGTTTAAAAATTAACTTTTAATTTTTTTCTATTTCGCATATATAGTTCTTTTTATAGAACAAAGAAAAAAAAAAGAAAATATTTTGAAAATAACTAGAAATTGTTCCCAGTAATAATGTCATGTATAATAAATTTTCACTACAAAGACAAAGTAGTAAATCAATTTCAATTAACGTTAATAAAATCAATTTTTGTGGTTAAAATGTTAAAAATACTGCAAGAAAAACTTAGATATAAATGAAAAGATTAAATTAACTAAAGAGATTAAATTATTTATATTAATTTATATTAAAAAACTTGACTCATACAAGTGATAATCTGTAGATTTAGAAATGAATGTAATTCATATTTCTTAAAATATTTTAAACAATGTATGTATTATATAATTCATATCTAACTTTAATCATTTCTACCCTTAACATTTCTTTCAGTGTATATTTACATCTCTAATCAAACCCATTCCTATGATGCAATCACATTTGAATTTGCTTTCGTACCACACACACTGTCGTCCAAGGCGTTTATAAAAGCTCAACGAAACTGTATCTAGTTCCTTAGTGCACTCTTCAAAAGACATTAGCAACTTGCTACAAAAACATTAACCGCAAAAATTGTTTACATTGTGATAAAAACAAAAAAATTATTTCGATTTAACATGACAATCACTTTTTTTTTCTTTTAATGCCAAATAAATGCTGCCAATAAAACCATAAAATTATAACGTATTTTCTAAAAAATAAAAGAGTAAACATAATAACGCGTGTGTTTAATTAAAACTTCGACAAATTATTAAAAATTAATACTCAGTGAAAGAAAATAGAAGAAGAAGAAAAAGTTTATTTATTTAATAAAAATCATAAAAAAATTTAATTGCACAGATTTAATAAAAATGAAATAATTTGTTATATTTGCAAACGAATAGCAATAATATATATTTTTTGTTATTATTTTATTACATCAAGAACTTATAAAGTGTGATGATAAGATGGGAAAAATAACCTAACAAATGTAAAGCGTAATTTCAATAAATTTATTAAAAAATAAACAAAAATTCAATTTTAATTACATATAGTAAACAATTTATATTGATTTTCCTTACAAAAAATCCTTTATACGTGTAAAATATAAATGATTTGTTTATTAATGATGACGATGACGTACTATTATGAGGCAATGTTTTATGACTTTTTTAGTATTGAAATGAAAAAAAATTGTGTTTTTAAATTATTCAAATATTAGTTGAGCTTTTTTAATTTATACCAAAAGCTTTTTAGTATAGATTGTGCGCAGTCGTCCTTATAAAAATCAATATTGATGTCTTCTAAGGATCACTAATAACTTGAGATTGATTGTTGCAACTTGTTGACAGTTTTGATAGATAGCACTGGTTGATAAAAAAGTTTTTCCGTCTCCTTCACAAAAAAATTCGATAAGCTATAACGTGGATTTTCTCGTCGGCTGAGGTAACTTAGTTGCCTCCAGGGTCTACGGATCCGCAAACCTTAAGCAATAAGACGATTGATTTACTCTTTCTGGAGTTAAAATAATTTAATCTTAATTGAGTTTTATTTAACTTCAAGCACAAAATATTCTATACGAGAGAATAACTACGACTGGGATTGTATCGGCTTTAGTCACTTCCTCTTCAACTAGGCTTATTACAGTAGATCGGTTTAGGTATTCGGCTTACAATAGAATCGATTAGGTTATTCGGTTCGGACAACTGTAAATAAATAAATAAAATAAAAATATGTTCGTGAAAATAATAATGTTGAGTGAGCGATTTCCACTTTACAAACTTAATTAAGAGTCCGCTTCCATTTTTTTCTATCAGGTCAAGTTTTTTTATACGTCCATCAAATATTTCGCCCTAAATACTTAAATTTATTACTCGATTATACTTCATTATAAGATGAGAACAGTGTACTTACTTTATATAAAAAATATCGCCAAGTCATTTCAATTTAATTTTTTTATTCACTCAATAGTTTCCAATAAAAATTTCGTGCAAAATTAATTTTTTACTAAAATTTCTAAATGTTTACCTCAAAGCTGGTAACACTACGATAAAAATAAGAAGTATGGGCATGTCAAACGATGTCGGACGAAAAATTCGATCGACAAAATGTATGAGACACAATAACAAAATTTAAATTTATTTGTTGTTTTCCATATATATTTTCGAAACAAAGTTTTCGTTCGACATCGTGGGACAGGCTGTATATCTTCAAAATTGACTTACTCGATGTTAAGTAAAAATACCCCCTGACAGACAAAAAAAAAATTGTCTTCTTAAAAAAATAGATGCATTAGAGGGAATTTGATTTTTACGGGAATGACTATTATGACCCATACTTTTGGCAGTCACACTTATATAACTCGAGAACAGCTATCCTACTTAGGTGGTAAATTAAACTCGAATAGATAACGATTCAAATTATCTTTAAGCTATATTCATAAAATTTTTTTGTTCACATAATGTTCGGAATTTTATAGCGGAAGATTAAAAAATATATAAAAAATCGGGAAAATGTTTCTTCATTCTGAAATTTTTGAGCGTATCATTATATAACTGATCTTGAGATATGGTCTGTGATATTAGTTATGTTCACAAAATTAGTTATGTTTGTCAAATTCCATGTAGTCCACCTATTTTTCTTTAAAGAACGAAAAAGAAAAGAAAAAAATTTTCCAAAACTTTTATTTAGTCCATGATTTGTTAGTCAGTCAAATTTTCTGCTAGGTGGTCCTCACCGAAACCTATCCCGCATACAACATACATACGGACAGACGGACGATCATAACTGTGTTTATTGCTTTGTTGACCAGTCATTCCTTGGAATAACTACTTACATAAGTTTGTAGAGGTTTAAAATCTTTATTTCTACTAAATACACCGAGAGCTATTATAATGCAACACTTTCTTGTGATATACTTAGTTTGGTACACTTTTTTTAAACATCCACTCCTCAATATATGAATATGCATACAAATTCGAGGAATATATATGGATTATTATATAAGGTTTTGTCCTTGTATTGAGAAAAGGCGCATGTGACAATTTAAATGAATCATCTACATGGACAGCCATCCGTGTAGGGTATACAAAATCCTATTAAGTATAATAAGATATTCAAAGCTTTAAAAAGCACTATTCCCAAATGAATTACCAATTAATTAAAATGTTTTATTGAGGTAGGTAATGATATATTGGAAAATATTTATATGATTATTATTATTATTATTATTATTATTATTATTAACTAGTTAGTTACTTAGAGCACTAAGTAAGATGTACGAATGTCATTGAAAACGGTTAAATTTTGTTTTGAATATCAAGTTATTTTACACAAAGATAAGACTTTATAATAGTCTAAACTATTGAAGCTTTTTTTTATATAATAATATATGTAATAAT
Source organism: Phormia regina (assembly GCA_001735545.1). NCBI lineage: Eukaryota > Metazoa > Arthropoda > Insecta > Diptera > Calliphoridae > Phormia > Phormia regina. Next base: position 11,450 of record MINK01172001.1, read on the forward strand.
ATTATCTTGATAAGACTATGTACTTTGCTAAATTAATAACGAAATCGTAGCAAATATTTTAAATGTCAGACTCTTGAAAATGTGTTTTATTAAGATTGTTAAATTTCTCTTAATACAATTAAATTTTTTTAAACTTGTATTCACGTTACTAAAACGTGTTGATATGATAAAGCATATATTATGTTAGAACTAACAAATCTAATAAAAAGCAATAGATAAGATTTTAGGAATAATCAATAAAACTTCGCCTCAACTTTATTGAGGCAGGTTAAAAATGAGGATTAACTATGACAATATAGCAACATATCTAAAAAATTGCACTAACAAAAAGAGAAAAAAATATGTGCACATTCTTAGTTAAACTAATAAATTTTATAAATTATATATTCAGATTCCTCGTGGAAATCTATGACGATCTAGTTATGTCTCTCTGTCTGTTGAAAGCAGGACCCTATTCTGGCAAACATTTGGTTTAAATATTTGTCTTATCTGAGGTTTGTTACCAAACTACATTAATTTATAAAAAAAAAAAACCGATTAAAATGTTGAAAATGGTGGGCATATAGATTCGGCCAATTAAATAGATATTGCAATAATAATACACAACAAGGGATAGTTGGATATTAATATTTAATACTTCAATATGACAACATCATCAAATATTTTCCCACAATAAACTAAAATTTTATAACACGTGACAGAAATAAAATTGGTTAGTTCTTCAATAAATTGATCTATTAATAAAAGTGTTCACAAAACAAAACTATCACGCCGCTACACCTTACTTTATTAAGACAACCCAACAAAAAAATAATAAAAATGCTGTATCATGGGGAGTAAATTCTTAAATATCAACGACACCCAGCAAATAAAACTCTAATAGTAATTAATTAATAAAAGTGATGAAATAAATACTTATACATTTCAAATATTTTAAAACTCTTATCGACATCTAATTATGAAAAGCTATTCCTTAAATAGATAACACCATTGTCATTACAATATTCTAAAATTAACAACAACAAAAAAAGCTTTGTTTTTATAGATCCCTAGAAATATAATAAATTTGTGATAAGAACTCTCATATATTTTTAATCAAATATTCACAATAACTAAAGCAAATACATATTTATACGAAATGTCTTCTATACCTTGTTTTGTAAAATAAGAAATAATTAGCAAATATAATAAAAAAAAATCGCTAAATTAAATAAAAGTTTTATAGTTTTTTATATTAAGTTATAAAGTTAAAAATGCGATAAAACGAAAATAATAATAATGAACTCGAAAATCATTAATATCAACTTAGTCTGGTCATCACGTTCAACGGAACATAACGCGTTCTTGAACTCGAGTTTTTTTTTCAACTAAAACTCGTCATCTTGCCATCGTGTACGTATAACGACGTCTAAATTGTATTTAAACAAAAGTTACCATTAATTGACCCCTAATGAATATCGAATTTAGAAAACATCACTTGAAAGTAAATATTTCGCAAAATAAAAAAAAAAAACTAAGTCACCAGCAACTATTTAGTGATACCAGAACATTTTGCTATTAATTGATTGCGTTTCATTTTTATATAGTTGCGACTGATTGAGAGTATTGTGTGTTTTCTGTGGTTTGTGCCGAATTGTCATCTGAAATTGTCTAACAGCAAAATATTGTACAGTTTAGTGTATTTGATTTAAATAGAAAGTATTCATTTCTTAAACGCACATCATGGGGCAAGAACCAACGTCGAAAAGTAAGAAAAAACCAAAAGTGATAGAAAGAAAAGTTGGATTTTTTGAACTTTTCTGTTTTGCAACATCATGGGAATATTTTCTATTGGTTTTGGCTTTTATTGCGGCCTTCCTGAAATCCTTGGTATTTCCCATTATTATTGTGATATACAGTGAACTGGTGTCCATGTTTGTGGACCGTAGTTTGTGTTTACCAACAACACCAACGTATACATTACCATTATTTGGAGGTGGTAAAATTTTGTAAGTATTAAAGATATTTTAAAAATTTTAATAAATATAGTGATTTATTTAAAAATTTATTGAAAGTTAAAGAAAAATATGTGTTAATAATTTGATATGTTGACAAACAAATTGTTAATTTAGTAGTTTTGATGAGATGAAAACTATGCACATTTTTTAATTTTTTAATAATTTAAAATGTTTCATCCCACTTAACCCTACGGTACACACCCGGGTATTTCTTTATTAATAAAGATAAACCCGTGAAACTTCAAATCGTCGTAATTAAGGTGTTTGTACAGTATAAAAACTAAAAAATTTAAACTTTATTAACTTGGTCTATATGTAAAATGACTTTAAAGTTGATAGCTACGGGATTCAACACCCGTAAATTAATACATTATTACAATAAGGATACTCATTAGAATTTACATGTAACTCTGTACAATTAACATTTTTTGCTCTAATAATTATTGAACATCTTATTTTTATTATCTTTGATTCATATAAAGTTAAAATTTGAATAACTTTTTGGGAATAAGTGATATGATATGGCTCCGTTGGGATTTGAAAGAAGGAAAGTTAGTGTCAGAAGTATACTATTTTAATAAAGGGTAATAAGTGACAAGTTTAAATATTTTCGAATTATCGACGATTTGAGCCAGTCTTTATGAATATGAAATTTTAGCGGTTTATACATCCTTTATCGCATTGCTTTGTATTTTTATGTCATTTTTTATTTTTTTTTTAATATCCTGCAGTAATGTCCACCCCTTCTACTCTAAAATATCATGCATGGGTATAATATATTGAAGCTATTTCCTATATTCGTGCAAAGGAACGGAAAATTTCCATATTATAGCTTAAAACTTGATAGGACACTATACAACATTTAGAACATTCCTTAGTGTTGTATAAAAAGTCATTCTTGGATGTGACTTATTTTCGTTAGGAATATTATACAGATCCTGTGCTTAGTTGTGGATGAAGTCAGTGCTACCATTCCATATGTTTTATTACAAATCAAGTCTTATTTCAAAGTTCAAAATTACAATTTACATCTTTTGTTTAAAAAACATATATGGTGCAAACTTCATAAAAAATGTTATATATAAATTTTTACGTTTATATAAATTATTTTGTAAAGCTTAATAGAGTTTCTAATGTCCATAAAACTTTTTTTGTACTAAATTTTTCAATATTAATGAAAAAATATGAACATCAATACCCTATTTTAGAAGAACAATTTTATGGAAACTTTGTTATAATAACCATTATAGTAACCATTATAGGCTAATTTTAACAGAGCTTGTTTCTCATCATATAAAGCAAAAATTCATACAATTAATTCAAAAACTGCGATTTGTAAATTCAAAGTTTAATATGGATTGCCGGACGACCGGACAGACGTTAAAATACTCAAAATAAATAATTTGTACAAAACTATATATTTTTTTAACAAAATGTACGTAAATCACATTATGGTATCCGATTAATATGTGTATTGACTAACGTTAATTTTTTTGGGGTATGTACCATAAGAAACGTTGCCAGTTGGGCTGGATTCGGCCGAATTGTAAAGTTATTTTGATGTTTGTCTAATATCCAGTCAAAATACAATTTGTCCAGCTAAAAAAAAAAAATAAGAGTTTTAATCGCAAGTACTTAATTTTAAACTTTAATAATAATTTATTCAAACTGAAAGATACAAATTATAGCCGGGGATCTAAAACAGTGATATATTTTATAGATATTAAATATATTGAAAAATTATATCTTCTTTTTAATAAAAACTACATTTTTAAATCGGATACCAAGTTTCAAATTGAGAAATATAATTTAATCTCATTATTTCCAAATACATAGCATAAGTAAAATAAAATTTTATTTTAAAATTGCATATTTCTAACAAAGTGCAAAAATAAATATAAAGCTTTTTGACCAAAATCCACCTTTTTTTATCCCGAATGTCCAGCTTTTTGTGAGTTTCGATCTGGCAACCCTAATTAAAATAGCCAGCGAATGAGTTATATTTTCTAAAATTATTTTACATACGAACTGTATGACTCTGGGAGAAGTTACGAATAAATTGCTGTACAATAGAGAAAAGATATGCAGTTGTGAAAAATATTATCAGTCCTATTTTGAATAGTCATAATATATGAGTTACCCCACGTACATATTAAAAAATACGATTTTTTTATATACATTTAGTGCTGACATCCCACTGTTAGTGCTGACATCCCACTGTTTTTTTCATGAAAGAAAAAAAAGTAATAAAAATTGTTAATTTATAAGGAAATATTAATTGGAATTAATATAATATTATATTCGAATCAAATATACATGGTATGATGGCCAATAAACCCTAAAAATGGTAAAAATTCTTAAATAGCCGAATTAAAATCCAAACAATTTTGATGAATTCATTCAAAGTTCAAATACAGGTAAACCTTGATTTACATTTTCACAATTTATAAGACGATTCTATCAAGGGTTTTTTTTTGTGGAAATAGTTTTCAATTAACACGAACTTTATAACAAGAAAATATAAAACTTGAATTAGTACTTGACTTTCATTATAGTAAAATAAAAAATAAAAACTGAATGTAATTTATATTAATTTCTTTTCAATTTTAAATTTGATTTTACATCAAAAAAAAAAAATTCTTTAACATATAAAAAACGTATTTTTCAGTGTTGCCGGTGTCGTTAGTTCATATTATACAACCAAAGCTTTTTAATTTTCCAAAATTAAAGAAATTGCACAAAAATTAATTAATTTACTTAATAAAAAAATATATATAAAAAAGATTTACCTTGTCTTAGCTCTATGATTTTTAAAATATAAATATCCCAGAATAAATACACTGAAAAAAACTGTTTTTAACCCCTTATTTTTCTACCAATGACAACTCCTTTTTGTGGTCTTTTGCTTCCATAAATTAATACTCAAAAATTATTATTAATAATTAATAAAAATATTGTTAACCCATTTCCGCTCATAACTAAGAAATTTCAACTAGCATTAACTTCAGGATTAGTTAATTAGGCGATGTTAAAGCTACTGATGCGAAAACGTAACAGCGGTCGGAAATTATTTAAAAGATTATAGAAATAAAAGTAATTGATGTTCACTTTTGGAAGCATTTGCTATAAATCATGGAAATCGCAAGTTACACATTTTATTCTTCTCCTGTTGCAATCTTGCAGTAGAATACTATTTTCATTTCCACAGTCTTACTTTTTATTAACCGTTAATATACTAATTTATTTATGAAATGAAGTTCCATTGAAATTACACAAAAATTTCATTATCCAAAAATTGTCCAACGTATTTAAAATTGTCCCATTTTTGGATAATTACACAGAAATCGGCAACACTGGTATTTTTTCATATTGATTGATTTCAAATAGTTGATTTGACGATTTTCTTTTCTCTCCAAATCTGATTTTTCATCAAATTTATCAGACAACTATGAGTTCAGGTTATAATAAACTGATTGTAGAATATGATTACAGTTAAACATTTAAATATTTGTTCGTAACTAATTTTCGGTTTTCATTTATTAATTTTTTCATCTTTTAATAATATTTATAACTTTCTTTATATTTCTTTAGATTTCACAATGTTTCTATCATTTAATAATTCCATTTTATCATATACATGAACTAATATATGAAATAATTTCATCATATATATAGTCCCTTGTTTTTATAATTATATTCATTTCAACATTCTTCAGAATGAATAAATAAACAAACCAAATCAATTGATAGATGTCCATATCTGAACTAAATGAGAATTAATACACTAACAAACTACTAGAATTATTACTTAACCAAATTTCTTAAATTTAACTTACCGGTTGTAGAAAAAAATTATTTGTTGTAGAATACAAACATTGAATATTTGTCGTAATCATGTGTGACCATGTTTTATAATAATTCACAATAACGTTTTATATTGAATGTTACATACATAAATGTTTTATCCAATTAAAAATTGTTATTAAAAGTCAAGGGAATCGTATTTAGTTTTGATCGAATAAAATTTCATAATTTTTATTTTTAAAATTTAAAAAGTTTAAAAATGTGTCAAAAATTAAATGATTCTTTATTTCAAAGCTGCACTTTTGAAAAATGATAATATTATTTCCGAATTTGAAAAACTAAAAAAATTAAAAAAAAAAAATTTTTCTTCGTTTTAGAATTAATGGAACTTTTGAAGAAAATATGCAAGAGCTGAAAAATGATTCCATGGCATTTGGTATTCTTTGCGGCCTCGACTCTCTGCTTATGTTTATAACAGGTATCATTTATGTTGATCTATACAATCATGTGGCACTAAATTTAGTAGTCCGTATGAGACGTAAATTTTTCGAATCAACTATACGTCAAGATATTGGTTGGCATGATATGTCACAAAATCAAAATTTTGCTGTACGCATAACAGAGTAAGTTCCTTTCAATAGATATTATTTATTATTTAATATAATTTTTATAATGAATGTTATTTAATTACAGTAACATGGAGAAGATACGTAATGGTATTGCTGAAAATATTGGCCACTTTGTAATGATGTTTTTCGATATTGTTATCAGTATTATAATATCATTTGTTTATGGTTGGCGTTTAACATTAGCTATTTGTGTTTACATACCAATAACAATGATTATAAATTATATTGTGTCTAAGGTAAGTGTTTCATTGTAAAACTATTATTTTTTATTTTTTAATTTTGTTTAAGATGCATGAAGATATGCAACTTATAAAAACATATATATTTATAATAAATTTTAATTTTAAAATTTTTAATATCATTAATTAAATTTGTTAAAATATTTCACTTAATTTATAAGGTTTTGAAGCGGATTCTATGCTTTTGACATTTTAAAATGAAAATTCCATTTCCGCTCAAAAACAAAAACCATTCTCATTTTAATCGCGAACCTCATTTTCTTATTATATGCAGTCTCCATCTGCATTTTATATTAAATACAACTTTAGAAATAATATTTACTAACCAAATTCATGAACCGCTCTTTAGCTTATTCAAACACTTTTGACACTTTGAACTCTTTTTCAGGGATAATACAAGTTTCTATGATGTACAATTCAAATTGAATTAAAAATTATTCAAATTTTAAAGAATTTATGTAATGAATAATATAAATTTATTTCGGCAATTTAAAATTTAACCTGATGAAAAATATTTAATTCTTCGTTTCATATCTAATCCTTCGCTTTTAATATATAAATAAAACATAAAACTTTAGTACTCTGAGGGTGAAAAAAATAAAATTAGAAATTTATTTTGATACCCAACAATATTTTCACTTTCCATCCCTCCTCCTCTAATAAAATCACATACATACATACATTAAACCACATATAGTTGACGGATAAAGCTCTGCTTTATCTTGTATGACGGGAATAAGAAAATAGAAAATACAAATGTTAAAAACTTGAAACTTTTTAATGGAAATAAAATTTAAAATCAAATCAAATTTTAACTATTTTTTGTATAGTATTTGAAATACTCCTTTCAGGAGTATATAATACTCATCAAATTTATGATTTTTTTACCTCTTCGGAAAGTCGGTTACTACAGGTTACCCTTTTTTAAGTGTTAATTTCAATAGTATCTAGCTACTTCTACTGATACGAAATATAAATTTTTTTGATATTTTTGGATTAGTTTTCACACAAATTCTATTTCCAAACAATTTTATTGTTGTACTGAATCAAACCCATAAATAATTTTGAATTTGAAATCAAATGAAATTTATGTTTCTGTTTTTTTTATTTTTTATTTTATTAAATAAATTGTTTTTTAGATTTTATTAAATAAATTTTTATAGTGAATTTATTATTTGTTGTTTTATTTTCGTTAATATTATTTATTCAATTAGTACCAAAGTGAGTTGACCGCTCGGGAACAGAATGCTTACGCCAAGGCTGGTTCCATAGTGGAAGAAGTTATTAGTTCTGTACGTACAGTGGTGGCATTTGGTGGTGAAAAGTCCGAACGTGAAAGATACGATAATCTATTAGTTCCCGCCTGTAAATCTGGAAAAACAAAAGGCATATTTTTAAGTTTGGGAGATTCGGTATTAAAATCCATGTTATTTATATCGAGTGCAGCAGCTTTTTGGTATGGAGCTCATTTAATTCTAGATGATCGTTATAAAAATCCCGAAGATAAAGAATACACACCAGCTATTCTTATGATTGTAAGATTATTTAAGTAATACAAAATGGGTTCAAGTCTCTAAAAAATTTATAAACTCTTACAGGTCATTTGTGGCATTTTAGTGGGAGCTGATCATATAGCCCGTACTTCACCTTTCTTGGAAGCTTTTGCTTCAGCACGTGGTTCAGCTGTTGCCATATTTGAAGTTTTAGAAACAGAATCCAAAATAGATCCCCTATCGAAAGAAGGCAAAATTAAAAATTATGGTCTGAAGTGTAATATAGAATTTCAAGATGTATTCTTTACTTATCCCTCTCGTGAAGATTCTATAGTTTTAAGAGGTATAAATATAAAAATTAATGAAGGAGAAACGGTGGCCTTAGTGGGTTATTCCGGATCAGGTAAATCTACTTGTATACAATTGCTTCAGAGATTTTATGATCCCATATTTGGTAAAATATTGTTGGATAATGAGGATATACGTAATTATAATGTAAATTGGTTGAGATCAAATATGGCGGTGGTCGGTCAAGAGCCAGTGTTATTCTTTGGAACAATAGGTGAGGAATATTTTGCTGATAATCTTTATATAAAGCTAGAGTTAAATTTGTTTTCTTTTTTTGTAGAGGAAAATATCAGACATGGTAAAATGGATGCTACCCAAAAGGAAGTGGAAGATGCGGCCAAGGCTGGGGGAGCTCATGATTTTATTGTTGGACTACCTGAGGTATATTGAAGATTAATACATATTTTAATCTTTAATAAATAATAATAATAAAATCATTAAAATCCCTTCTAGGGTTATAATACTTTAATCAGCGAAAAGGGAGTCCAATTATCTGGTGGCCAACGCCAACGTATAGCTATCGCTCGTGCCTTAATACAAAATCCCAAAATTCTTTTGTTAGATGAGGCCACCTCTGCTCTAGATTATCATTCAGAAAAACTGGTACAAGCCGCTTTAGATAGAGCCAGTAAAGGACGTACTACCTTAGTAGTTTCCCATAGACTTTCGGCTATTTGTCATGCAGATCGTATTATTTTCATAGACAAAGGCAAAGTTGTGGAAGAGGGTAACCATGAGAGTTTGATGAAAGAAAAAGGTCGTTATTATGAAATGGTTACTGCCCATGAATACGAGGGTCTTTTGGATAGTGTTAACGAAGATGATGATGACAATAATAATGCCGTTGAACTAGTGGAAAAGGAAAAAGATGTTACTAGTGATAAAATTCTTATAAATGGTTTGACACATGGTCCACGCTTCTCGGAGGCTTCATTGGATAAAAATATTCTACAAGCTTTTGCTGGTCGAACTGTAACGGATCCTTCGGAAAAAGATCTTACAGTAGAAGCCCAAAATACTCAATATATGAAAACATTTTGGCGTGTTTTACAATGGGCTAGACCTGAATGGGGCTTTTTGATTATAGCGACGATATGTGCTTTACTTTATGGTTGTGCTCAGCCAGCATTTGCTTTTGTATTTGCTGATCTATTCGGTTCTTTGAATGATGAAGATCCTGATGTGGTTTTGAGTAATACAGGAAGATCGGCAATTATTGCTATAGTAGTGGGTATTATAGCGGGTATAACATGTTTAACGCAAACATATTTCTTCAATTTGGCTGGCGTTTGGTTGACAACGAGAATGAGGTAATTTTCCAACCTAATCAAATAAGGGGAACAAAATAATTAACCAAATACTTATTATAGTTACTAAAGTAATTGAAGGGTTTTAACTTGGTTATTATCGAAAGAATGTTCTTAGAACATATGTCATACATCTTAGCGTCATCTAAAGTATATCCAGCACGAAGGACCCAAGTTGAACGGAATCAGAGCAATGTTTACATACTATACTGATTCTTGATATCTTTTCCATTTAGGTTTCGTTGAAACTATGACCTTAATTAAATTTCCAACATCGACGCTCCCATTTTTAGAACCTTTTAAAATTTAATTTCATTCGATTAAAATTACCTTTTTATTAAATTTATTATCCTGTACTTTTCTTTACAGATCCATTACTTTTAGCAAAATCTTAAGCCAAGATATGGGTTGGTTTGATCTTAAGGAAAATAGTGTGGGTGGTCTATCAGCGCGTTTGGCTGGAGATGCTTCAGGGGTACAAGGCGCCATTGGTTTCCCTTTAAGTAATATTTTACAAGCCTTTTCAAACTTCGTATGCAGTTTTTCCATAGCATTTTCCTATTCCTGGGAATTGGCTTTAATCTGTTTAACTACAGCACCCTTTATGATAGCCTCGGTTGTTTTTGAAGCCAAGTAAGTAAAAGACATTTCTTAACACTTTAAGAATTAAAAAACAAAATGACTTTCTCTTAAGATATACCAACAAAAGTGCCATTAAAGAAAAGGAAATCCTGGAGGAAACTAGTCGTATAGCTACTGAAACTATAGCTCAAATACGTACAGTAGCTGCTCTTAGACGTGAGGAAGATCTAATTAAAATCTATGACAATGAAGTGGAAAGATATCGCAGTGAAATTAAGAAAAAATTGCGTTATCGTGGTATTGTCAATTCATTAGGCATGTCTATAATGTTCTTGGGTTATGCTATTACACTAGCCTATGGTGGTTACATGTGTGCAGATGGTAGAATTAAATTTGAAAATATTATGAAGTTAGTTGTCTTCTTTAAAATTCTCAAAATTATTTCGTATAATTGAATATTGATTCGTTTTTAGAATTTCCAACTCCATGTTATATGGTCTATTCATTTTAGCTCAGTCTTTGGCATTTACACCCATGTTTAATGCTGCCTTGGTTTCGGCTGATCGCATGTTTGCCATCATTGACAGAGAACCTAAAATTAAATCACCAGATATTAATGATACCAAAAACTATTCTCTAGTACGTGGCAAAACTAATGCCATACAAGGTGTTAGCTTTAGAGATATAAATTTCCATTATCCTACTCGTAAAGATCAGAAGGTTTTACGAGGTTTTAATTTGGAAGTTTTACAAGGTAAAACCGTGGCTTTAGTGGGTGCTTCAGGTTCGGGCAAATCCACCTGTGTGCAGTTATTATTGAGATATTATGACCCAGATACAGGGACTATAGTAAGTTTTATTTTTTTTTTTTTTTTTTGTAACAAAAACACAATTTTATTTTCAACCCTTTACAGCTTATTGATCAAGAGGATATACACCATGATATGACCTTAACAAATCTACGCAAACGTATAGGCATTGTCTCGCAAGAACCATCGCTATTTGAAAAAACTATTGCTGAAAATATAGCCTATGGTGATACCTCCCGCACAGTACCCATGAATGAAGTTATAGCAGCTGCTAAAATGGCCAACGCCCATGACTTTATTTCCGCTCTACCTTCAGGCTATGAAACTTGTCTAGGTGCACGTGGTACCCAACTTTCAGGTGGACAAAAACAACGTATAGCCATAGCAAGAGCATTAGTTCGTAATCCCAAAATCTTGCTACTAGACGAAGCTACTTCTGCTTTGGATTTACAGAGTGAACGTATTGTACAAAATGCTTTGGATGAAGCCTGTTCGGGTCGTACATGTTTGGTTATAGCTCATCGTTTGGCTACTGTTCAAAATGCCGATGTGATATGTGTCATACAAGGTGGTCGCATTATTGAGCAGGGTAGTCATCCTCAATTATTGGCCAAGAATGGTATTTACGCTAAACTGTATCTCAGTCAACCGAATACACATTAGATGATATTAATGATCATTTTTTCTTTCACAAGTTAATATTATAATATAGTATGTATTATAGTGATTTTTGTTGTATATTTATATTTAGTGAATATTTTTTTTAATTTTTAGTAATAAAATGGAAATTAAATATTTCTTTAAATAACAAAATCTTATAATTATTTAGGGTAGCCTTTTTACTTTGATATTTAAATTACTCTGATTTAAAAAAATTTCGCGTAATTTGTATAAAAGGGGATATAAAAGGAGCCATTTTCTAAGTCGATCTAGCTATGTTCGTCGGTTAATAGCAGGATAGGGCTCAAACGGAGCAAAGTAAGGTAACGAAATTTGATCCAAATATTTATCTTATAAAAGGTTTGCTTGGTATTGAATTTGAGCAAAATTGGTTAATAAACAACGCAAGGGGTGCTTCTTATTTAAACATTTTTTTGTTCTATTAAAAAATTTTGATTTTTCCTATAAAAACACACGTATTAATATAAAAATTCGTTTTTATTCGTTCACATTTTTTCTATATAAGAAAATCTCCTGCAGAAATTGTATATCTAATTAGAAAAAAGATTTTTTAATGCGAGTAGATTAAGTGGACCAATTATGGCGAATAGGCTAGGTTCTTATCAAATGAATGAATAAAATAAAAAAAAATACAAAATTTCAATTGAAAATTTTGTTTGCATGAATATTGCTTTGTATTGTTTAGTTCAACATCAAACAATTATTTATCGAATGATTAAAAAATTTCTCTCGCATGCGTTACACTTGTTTTTTTTTTTTTTTTTTTTTTTTTTTTTTTTTTGAATCGTACTTTAAAAAAAAAATCTATCAAAAATGACGTTACGACATATTTCTCTCGAATGCTCTCCAATGTTTTCAGTCGCATGCTACAAAATTTTCTTTATCAATTTATGTTATAGTTTTCTATACAATTCCCTTGATTTTTAATAAAACATTTTTTTATTTAATTTTTTACAGCAGAACTGTTTTTATGTTTTGTGTGTGTATTTTATTTAACATTTTTTTTTTTTAATTTATTTCATTATTTGGTTTTCTTATTACATTATGGTTTTATATTCGTTTTATTTTTACATTATTTTTTAATAGAAATAGTTACTACAAGTCCAATTAAAAAGATATTACAAGTTTAATAAAGCCAACAAATACATACGATGACAAAAAAATTAAGAAAAAGAAAATACTAAAAAAAAAACATTTACTAACGTTTTAAAGTTCTGCCAACACAAAAAAAAAAAAACATTAAATTATTATATAATTAAATAATATTACACATATGTATATAAATAAAGTATAAGAGGAAAAATAATGAAAATTTTTAACAAAAACTAAGTTCATTAAAATATACAAATAGAGGATAAAAATATTTAAATTTAAGCGGCATTATAAATATTTTCTCTGGCTTTATTGATTACTTAAACTATTATTAGAATTACTTTTTTTCCATTATTAAAATTCTTTTTTTTTTATTTTGTTAATATGATAGTTGTTTTGGGAGAAATAGCAAGAGCAGATTTCGAAAATAAATAAATTTTTATTTTTGTAGTCAACGTTTGTTTTATATGTAAATATAATTAAGAATACACAAAAAGTAGACTTAGCTCATTTTGCTTAAAAGAGGAAATGGATTTATGTTTAAAGTGTGTGTGTTTGTGTTTCAAAGATAATTATCTAGTCTATTTTAACATTGGAATATATTTTACGTACAAAAACACTTGTGCCTATGTAACCAACAGTACCACATATAATACCTAAAGCACCACTAAATAAGGCCATATAACCGAAATAGAAAGCGGTCTGAAATAAACCATACATTCTGAAACAAAAAAAAAAACAATATCAACATTAAAAATTTTATAAACAGATATAATTAGCGATTAAAATAACCACTTACTTCGTTTTAAAGAAGAAATAGTAAAATGAATATGCATATACATAGATGGAAGTGGAGGCTGCTGACATAAAACTAGTCCATTGCCATCTATAATCTTCAGCATTTAATAAGAAATAAGTGCATACAATTGTTACGCACACTGTAACAATGGTTAGTATAGTGAAAACCAATAACATAAAACCATAGACGTAGTAGATTTTATAAGCCCAGAACGAAGTAAAGATAAAATACCTGTAAAATAAATTAAAAAAAATTATATTAAAACATTTCTTTTTTTTTTCTTACTTTGTTGCAACTCACATTTCAATGAATATAGAACCAAAAGGTAAAATACCACCCAATAAAATAATAATAGCTGGTTCCATAAACCATTTCTTTTCGGGTATGGGTCGTGGTACCGCATTAACACGACAAGGATAATCTGGCTGACCATCTAAATTGCGACCCACTACTGTACCCACCAATGTTAAGGGTAAGATAACAAAGAAACATATACAGGTAACAGCTACCATGGTACCGAAGGGAATGGCTCTGGAGGCGTGATAACCAATGGCTATGAAATTTATGAAAAAGGCAGTACCACAAACAAACACTGGTACCATAAAGGCCGATACCAACATTTGTCTAATCCACATGCGTCCTCCCAAACGGGCATAAAGAGAACCTCCGAAATAACCATTAATGGGAGATGTTGCGGCATAAACAAATATAGCAGTAGACAACATAGAACCACGCCTTTAACAGGGAAAAAATTATAAACTTTCATATTTTGTTTCAAATACTAGTCCTACTCACTCTGTGTATAGTTCTCCAACAATGGCAAATATAATTACACAAAATACTACTGATATCAGTTGATAGCCAGCACCAATTAAAGCCGAAAACAATAAGGCATGTGGCGGTGAACGAAAAACATCACCATGTACTTGCTTCCAACCATATTCATCACCTAAATCGCGTTCCTAGAAACAAAATAATGTTGAGATTGAAAGTTGTCTATTTTAACTATTAAATATTTTATTTAAATTACCATATCATCCATTTCCTCGTCTTTACTATAGCGAGCATAATCTTTGCGTAATGTACGCATTAAAATCATAGATACTAAGCCGACTAAAAATATGACCATCATGAAACTGTTGAAAATACTAAACCAATGAATCTGTTAGGAAAAGAAATAAAATGCAGTTAATAAATCTTTGTGTAGGAAAAATCGATTCAGAAGGACCTATAATAAGTCTTAACATCTTTAATTGCACTCAAAAATTTGTACAGCATTATTTTCAACGACAAAAGTACCATCAATGGCGAAAAGATCACCTATTCATGCTCAATTGCTTATACAAATTTTTCTCGCAGGCTTTAAAACGGTTCTTACTCAAATTCTCTATATTGTGTTAAAAACTATCGTACGAAAATATTTATTTGGTTAAAAAATCTAGTATTTGATCAAACGTATTTTAAATATTTTTAAAGTTGATTAAATTTAATATATAGTTTTTTTTAATTTCATTAATTGTGCTCAACATAAATAAATTCTATTGCAAATGGAACGAACTACGAAAAAAAATTAAGATACCAAATTATACTAACGATATTGATGTTACCTTAATTTATCGTTATCAAAACTTACCCTATGTTGAAAGAAATTTGGATCCAAATATTTATCAAAACGATCCTTAAACTCCACTACACTTGGTTTCCAATTGACTTCATAAGAAAACTTTATCTTAGAACCAGCCACTAATAATTCTTTCTTCTCCGTTGTCAAACTTATGTCAACAATTTGTTGGCCATTTCGGCCAATATCGAATTTTTTATGGGTATAAATATAATATTTGCCATCCTTTTCGTCCTTTTCGCCCACTTTACCCCAAATGGGCAAACCATCAATATACATTTGATACCAATATTCATTCATAACGGCATAGGTAAAGGCCTTAACTTTATCCTCTGTCAGATCAACCATACATATAACCGTGGCAGCAACGTCACCTATTTGAAATCAAAGAGTAAAAAGTAAACAATTCTTTTGTTTATTAATTTCATTTTCTTTAAATAACAAATAAACTTACGATTGAACTCAATTTCATAACCACTAAATTCTAACTCTACACCCTGTAAAGCTTCGCTCAGGGTTTCATGATAATGTGATATACTCGATTTTGAGCCACTGCAAAAGGGCAAGCTAAAATAAGCGTAAGTCTCCTGGCGATTGTGGTAGGGACCCACGGTATTCATCCATAAAACTACTTCTTCGCCGTCATTGTACTAAAAAGCATAGAATTTAATTATTCTCTTATAATTTTTATCATCAAAACTCTCAAAATATACTCACTTTGTGATTGTGTTCATCGGCCAAAACCTGATAGTAATTATTGGCCATTAACAGCAAAGATACTATATAAATTTTAGCCGCCAAACCCATAGCGGCTTCGTTGTTATTATAATACTCTCGTTTTGTTTATATTTTAATAAAAAATAATTAATGTTTTATCTCTCCGATTTATTCTATTTGGATAACAAACAGAAGAACAGAGTTCTTCGACGTGGCTTAACGTTTCTGAATTGACAATTGAATGCTGTGTTTTTGCTGCCGCTGCTGCTAAGAATTTTATTAGAAAAAGTTCTGTATAACTTGTCACAAGTATTTATTACTCTTTTAAACTATTTAATGTGTAATTGCACTCAACGGTTCATTATGGGATTAAATTAATAAAAAAATACTAACTTTTTAAAGTTCTTTAAAAAACAAATAAGCAGAAATATTCTTTAAAATTGTTGGTTGGTTGGTTTGTAGAAAAAAATTGATTCGTCTACAAGAGATCTGCGTCGAACAAACTAATCGGCGACGGCGACTGACTACAAAAAATGTGGTGGCGGCCATAAATCAGCTGAGAGCACGGCTGTCAGAAAGTGCTGCCAACTCATGACCGGTTGGTTTTAAAAAATTAGGGAAAACAAAGTATTGTTAAATTTTTTCTTAAGAATTTTAAATACTTGGAAAAAATTTTGTAGTTTAACCATGATTTAAATAAACAAGGTATTTTCACTTCTCTATCACAAAAGGAAAAATTTAAGTATATGGGCATTTTCGGAAGTTTAATTTTTATAAACAATTAACAAAAAAATTACCAGATTCAGAAAAATGGAAAAACATTCTGGAAATAAGTGAAAATAATGTGTCAGAATAATATATTGCTGCCACTGTAATTTCATTTAAACCATAGTATAATTACAAAGTACTCGCACATCTACAAAAACAACAATTCCTTGTATTTTGTTAGTGTAAAACTACCGCTCACAATGTCAAAATGCTAATAACAAAAAATGTGAGAATAAAGGAGAGGAAAACTAAAATACTCACTAAAAAATTTTACATGGGAATACAAAAACAATTATACTATGGTATGCAGCGACAATTTACAACCACTACCTTGCTTTATTCTACTTGTGTATTTGTGTCTTCCATTTTTTTGCTCACTCTCTTTGTCTCGCTCACAAACTGAAAACTGCGCAGTGTAATTAGAAACAGAGCTAAATAAAACAACACTGCTGTTGACCAAATGTAAACAACACCATAACAAAAAGTACCTTCTAAATTATCAGCTAACAGCACACACTGCTGTTGTCTACGAGGTATTGTAATTTACGTTTGAGTCTTCCATGTCAATGCTCACTCTCTTTGTCTCGCTCACAATTTGAAAGCAGTGCGGTGAATTTAGAAACAGGACTAAATAAAACAGATCTGCAAGCTGATGCTGACCAAAAGTCATCAGTTACATAACAATCATTGATTTAGTACACACTGATGCTGACAATGCGCTAATGTAATTTGAGCTTTGGTTTAACAGTTCTAATACTCATAGTGAATTGATAGCTTATATAAAGTTATACACACAAGGTGGTCGACTTTGCTAAACGTAAACATAAGTACAATTTAACGGCAAATGATAAGAAAATAATAATAAAAATTAGCTTATAAATCAATGAGAGAAATAATTGTTAGTGGCAATAAATGTGGTTTTTAAATAAATATAAGCTATCATTAAAGCTCTGGAGTGAAAATGTGAATACTGTAAAACATCTTTTCGTAAAGAGGTGAAATACAACAATTTAATAACATCAAGAACTCCATAAAATGTTTAAACCCCCTTATAAACCACAACAGCAGCAACAAAGTAATACTTCCATGACGACAAACACCCGTGTCCCCTACACCCATTGGATCCACTGTAATACTTGTTACGAACAGTACATGAAAAAATCGCGTTTATTTTATTTGCTCGCCTGTGATCATGTTTTATGTGAAAGTTGTATAGAAAACATTAGCGAAACGTTCGTTAATGGTCCACAAATTTTCAAATGTTCTCTTTGTAGTAAGCAAAGAACGGATGGTGGCAAAATGCGTGCCTGTAAATTGGGAAACGACATGCCAGGCCATCTTAAGGAACTATTTCATCCAGAACCCTACTTGGACGGTTTGAATACATATCGGGTAATGATATTCCAAGATGTACATCGTCGACGTTTCATGGATTATCTTGACAGAGAGGTGAGTTATTCTGCTTTCTAGAGAAGAGTCGATAACGTTCAAATATTAATGACTTGTTTACCATTGAGGTTTAGTGTAATTCTATAGAAGATCGTAAAAAAGAGGCGATAAGAATTAAAGAACAGGCAAAAAAACATTATCAACAACTAGAGGAATTGAAGATCGAACGGATGCAGTTGGAAAAGCGTGTTTTGGCTATAAAACAGAAACGCATGGAATTAGAAGAAAGAAGGTAACCTTAACAAAGTATCATTTCTTTGATGGGAGGCAATTTTAGATTTTTCATATGAAATATCGATTTTTGAAGAAAATTACAAGTGATCACAGATTTTCGCTATTTCTTTGATTGGAGGCTTATTTAAGGAACTACAGGCAATTTTAGATTTTTCATATGAAATATCGATTTTTGAAAAAAATTACAAGTGATCACAGATTTTCGCTCATTTCTTTGATTGGAGGGCTTCATTTAAAGAAACTACAGGCTATAATTTAGATTTTTCATTTGAATATATCGTTTTTTGGAGAAAATTTACAAGTGGGATTCACAGAGTTTTCGCATATTTCTTTGAATTTGGGAGGCTTATTTTAAGGAACTACAGGCAATTTTAGATTTTTCATTATGAAAAATCGACTTTTTGAAAAAAATTACACAAGTGATCACAGAATGTTTGCTATTTCTTTTGAATTAGAGGCTTATTTTAAGGAACCAACAGTGCAATTTTAGATTTTTTCATATGGAAATATCGATTTTTTGAGAAAATTACCAAGGGATCACATGATTTATCCGCTATTTCTCTTTGACTTGGTAGGCTTTATTTAAGGAGCTACAGGCAATTATATTTTTCATATGAAAAAATCGATTTTTAGAAAAAAAATACAAGTGATCACAGCATTTTTGCTATTTTTTTGATTAGAAGGCTTATTTTAAGAACTACCAGGCCAATTTTAGACTTTTTCATATGAAATAATCGATATTTTGAGAAAATTACAAGTGATCACAGATTTTTGCTATTTCTTTGATTGGAGGCTTATTTAAGAAACTACAGGCAATTTTAGATTTTTCATATGAAATATCGATTTTTGAAGAAAATTACAAAAAAAGATTAGTTTCAATTAAACAAAGACTTTCAAAAAAAAAAAAAAAAAAAAAGTTTTTTACAATATTCTGGCAAGTTGAAGGTCTAATAGGTCCTCTATATCATATCTCTATTTGTATCATATTCAAATGAAAAAGTTCAATTAAATGAATTTTAATATTCTCTCTTTTAGAAAATCAAGATCAATTTCCTCTGAGACATCCAGCCAATCTTCAGATTTTAGATCTAAAAAAGTTAAAACTCCAACCCCGAATGTTAATAGTAAAGGTATAACATCATTTACTCATCATTCCAGCAATCATTCTTTCATTTTGTAGTAGTAACATTTACATTTCTATAATTTTTTATTAATGTATTATTTTTTATTATTTTATTAATTTCGTTCATTTTCTTTTGTTTTTAACGAATTTAATTAATTAAATTATCTCTTAAAGTTCATTTTGCTTTTTTTATTTTATTTTCATTTAAAACTACTTAAAACTTTTTTAAAGTGTTTATAATTAGTATGTAAGTTTTGTTTGTTTTGTTTGTTTTTTTCCTCTATATAAGTGAAGATAAATTAAAGTAGTTAAATACATACAAAAACTAAAATAATTAAATAAAATGTTTAAAGTTAAACTAAACACTAAATTTAAATTCAATGAACACTTACAAAAACATTTTTGTATTTTTAACTTTGCTGTAAATTTTAATAATTTAAATTATTTAATAAACTAAAAATTCCAATTTTTTAAGGGAAAAATAAATCAACAAAAAAGAATTCAATTAATTTACATTTTAACGAATACAGTTTTCGTCCTGTTAAAAACAAGATGAAAAATATTCGATATTTTAATAATGTGGATTGTTTTTTTTTTTTGTGTTAGCACAGTACATATAAGAGAAGAATATAATACTAATTAAATGACACAAATTATCAGTTATTGTCGCAAAAACTTGCATTTCTGTTCCAGAAAAATTTAGATTTCAAATGTTTTAGTGGCGATGGAAAGAAAATGGCCAAAAATTATTTTTAATATATACTGAAACAGTTTACATATAAGATTTCTTAAAATATAAAATTATATAAATTGTGTACAGGAAATTTAAAGAAATTTTATACAGTACTTTTTATATAATAATCGCGAGTTTAAAAAATGTTTTTGATAATAGTGTCGTTTAACTAAAGAAAAAATAAGATAAAATTCATGACTGTAGTATATTTAAAACTAGAAAGGAAAGAAGATAAGTTTATAGTGAAAAATAATATAAATACATAAGAGTTTGGTATAAGTAAATCTCATACACTTTGCATCTTTGAGTGTACAATTTTTTTTTTAATTCATGTTATGGACTTTAAAAGTGGTGGGTGGCATTTATGCTGTTTTGGGTTTAGTTGTTTTTCTAATTCAATTAACAGTCTTTTTTACATTATACGGCGCTATCATGGCCTGGGGACTAGCAGCTACCACACTATTACTAATGGGAGGTGGAAGAGGAGGCGGAGGCTTGTGCTGACTACCTTGCTGTGGATGCAAGTGAACATGTGAGTGAGGATGGTTATGCTGCTGCTGATGTTGATGATGCTGTTGATGGTGATGTTGTTGTTGGTGATGAAGCATATGATCCTTATCTTTAGCATGTGTAGCCGTAGCAGGTATTGGAGGAGGCGGATGCATGGCATGAGCTGAAGCGGAACCTATAAAGAATCCAGTATTTATGGGTCTTTGACCGTAATTATGAAAACCTGGAGGCGGTGCTTGCATTGCTCCATAGGATGATCCACTACCACTATAGTTTGCATCAGGTAGCATTAAATTAGGTGGTGGCATATTGTATTGCGGATGTCTCATACCCACCATGCCTGGTGGTAAATTGGCCATATTTGGTGGCGGGGCTTGCATGTGAGGCGGTATTGTGGTTCGCGTTAATGGTGAGGGTGGTAGTCGCATGAAATTATTTACACGCATACCTCCTACAAAACCCAAAGGAGACGATGTATGACGTATAGCTGGTCCATGCAAAGGAGACATCTGTGGCGAAGTTTGTGTTGGTGTAAAATGTACGCCACTCGGTTTGTTTATGGATATTAAAGGTGATTGTTGAGAAGTTGGAGAATCTCTTTTAGAATCTGACATCATTTTGGGTGAATTCATGGCATTTTCATTTCTACCAACCCTATTTAAAGCCGCCAAAGTAGTCAATTCTTTTTTAGATGCTGTCGCAGCACTAGGCAAATTCAAATTCGGTGAATGGTTAGCAGCAGCACTAGTATTAGCAGCACCTACACCTACATTTGTTGATCCCGCTGGAACTGGACCTGCCCCTGGCGGCACACATTTAGGATTTAGCAGACGTGGAGGTATGGGCTTTTCCAATTGGGAGACATACATTGAATGTACTACCGAATCGAAATGGAAATAAACTAAAGGTACTGGAGTGGGTGGCCTTAAATAGATCGGCTGTTCTAGACCAACTGGTGGAATTGTTGTTGGGGGTGGCGGTGGAGGTAGTTTTTCCAAAGTCGCATCTATTTTTGGTTTCCGAAGTTTTTGTTGGAATTTTTCATCCACTAAATCTCGTGCAGCTGGTACATCAATTCCACGCTTTTTACGCAGACGTAATACTTTTCTTCGTATTTTATATTCAATAAGTTTTCGATCTTCATCATCGCTGTCGCGACTGGGATAAATACCATCCTCGAAATATACCTTCTTCTTTTCGCATTTGCTGAAATATAAAAAAATAAAAACACAAACAAAATAATGAATGCCTAATCTAATGTGGGTTAAAGACTAAGAAAGATTAACTTACTCTATTTTTTCAACACCCTCCGATCTCTTTAAAATACTCCTCATTGTACTTTCTCCTCCCCGATTAAGTCGCATAACGGCAGATTTAACATGCCTATTATTGACTTCATCTTTCCAGGAGATCGATGAAATTTTATCTAAATGACTTTTTATAGTTTCAACCAGGAGAGGAGAAGTTTTTGCTTTCTGTGCTAATTGGGGAGATTGTTGAACAGTGGCTTCTACATTTGAGGGTACAATTTCTAAAACATTGCCTTTTTGAACAGCCACCGATGCTTTAGGCAATTCTTTTAGTACTGGATTACTAGGTTGGTGTGTCATATTGAAATCATTATAGTAGAAGTTATTAGGTGGTAGTGGCGAGGATGGAGGACCCGTTAGACCGCTATTTATGGTTGGTATATTAGAATAAGCAGGAGAATGTGGCTGTTGCTGCAGAATATGGGACGTCTGTAGACCAGTTTGGTGAGAGTGCAAGGCATGGGCATTTGGTGGTCCTATAGCATGATGAGTTTCATGCGCACCTGAATGCATTAGCGGTACATACGGATTGGGATAATAACCCATATTATTTGCTGGATCCGCCATTGGTTGTGGTGGTATGGTCATATATGCCGCACCACCATATTGAGCATAGTTTGCGTAGCCTTCATAACCAGTAGGAGGAGTATCTCCACCACCAGGGGCATTTAAAACAATATTAATACGTGCATCTAAAGATATGCGATTCGGTGAAACATTGTAATAATATGGCGATGCATGTGAAGAGACACCTGCAGCCAAAGAGTCGGGCGTATAGTATTGGGGATGTGGTGATATGGATGAGTGTCTTTCGAAACTGTCATCACGTCTGTATCTGTGATCATTATATCTGTGAGAGGGTGGAGAATCGGGTGATCTTGGAGATCTAGGTGATCGCGGAGATCTTGGGGATAAGGGCGATTGTGGTGAGCGGGGTGATCTTGGCCTCCTTGGTGATGGTGGTGACCTTGAACGTCTTGTTGGAGAGCTGGGTGATCCTGGAGGTGACAAACTACGTCGCATTGGCGGTGAAGGTGGTTTAAATGGCAGCGGTGATCTTGAGTATGGATCTGGACTGTACGAACGCCTTCTTGGGGGCGGAGTTCTAGGAGATCTAGGTCTAGTTTGTGGTGATCTGGGTGATCTTGAGCGTGAACCACGATGACGTCCAAACTTTTTGTAATGGCCTTGCAATTCTTGTTGTCCTCCACGCTTTCTGCGAAAGGGGCTGCCCTCTTTACCACGCCTATTGCCAAATTGTCGTAAAGGACTGCGACTTCGGGAACGTGATCTTCTATTCGATAGACGAAATCTGCCACCGGGAGCACCTCTGCGTGGTGGTGTTCCATGACGCAAACCGCCCAAAGCTCGGCGTGGAGGACTTATTGATAGTGATCTACCTCGACCTCTACGATGAGGACTAAAGCGATTTCTAGATGTAGATCTACGATTGCGTTCCCTGTAATTATTGGGCGACCTTGGCCTATCCCGGCTACCGCCATATACTGGTGAACGTCTATGGCGATGGGAATCTCTCGATCTAGACTCTTTGGATTCTTTAGTTTCCATCATTGGTTTAACAATGGCCACTTCCTTTGCCGGTTTAACTAACTTTTCAGTAAAATCCATCTCATCTTTGTCCTCTGCCGTTTTCTTTTCTGTTTCTTCATTTAAAGATACATTAAATATGGCCGGTTTGGAAGGCAATTTTAAGGGTGATATGGTCAACTTTATAGCCTCACGATTAGCATCGAATATTTTATTTGGTTCTTCAGGTGGTGGAGGAGGTGGCAGTATTCCAAATTCTCGGGCTGGCAATGCGGGTACGAAATCGGACGTGGCTTTTACCTTCCCTATTATGCCAGTTTTCTCTGGCGTTTGCGTATTCTTGGCGTATTTCTGCAAAATAATTTTCTTTTCTTGCAAGAACAACAACTCCATTTTATGCAATTCCTCACTGATTTCATCGTTTGAATCGTAGTTGTCCCTCATCTGTTGTATGCGCGACAAATTTGCTTCCAAATTTTTAAGTTTTTTGAAATCTTTGGCTACATCAGTTTTAGGAGCAGTTTTGTTTTGAGAAACTGGCGTAGGTGGAGTTTGAGCTATAAGTAAATTCTTTTGCAGTGATGATGGAGAAGGTGTTCTGGGTTCTCTCTCTGGAGATTTAGCAGCAATTTTTTCTGGGCTTTTAACTTTATCCAACATTAAAGAATTGTTTGATGTCACAGTCTCTTCAACTTTAACTTTTTTCTTGGGCTGTTTGCGTTTGATAGATTTTTTAAAATCATCACCATCATTGCTATCCTCGGAAGAAGAATCCGATGATGAGGAACTTGAAGAATTTGAAGATGAATTCGATTCTGATGATGAGGACGAAGAAGAAGATGTTGATGAAGAAGTGGATGATGTAGATAAAGGATCTTCACTTTGATTTTGTGTTTCATTTATAACATCATTTGAGCTATCAGTTTTTTCAGCACCTGTATCATTTAGTTCCTGTGTTTGTTCTTTATTTGCAGCTTTCATATTTACACCCGAAGCCTCAACACTTTTTATAAATTGATCATATAATTCCTGCATAGCAAATAGTTCTGGTTTTTTAGGTTCTGTGTTTTCTTTATTTTGAACATTTGTGTGTTGTACTTCCCTAATTTCGACAGAAGCTGGTAACTTTTTAAGCAAATCTAAAGGAGGTGTTAGAGGCTGTAATGCATCATTGTCCTGCCCATCTTTAGTTTCAGCTTCTGCTTCCCCTTGTTGTAATAATAACTCTTGGGGTGGACTAGGATTAGCAAAACGAGTTACAAACGAATCTTCCTCTGTTAAGTCTGGTGATGTTTTGCGTGGTGTGGACATATCGGTGGGCATATTTGAATTCATATCGATATCAACATCTTCATCGTTTTCCCAATTATCCATATAATCGTCTGTATCAGGACTATCTTCTTTATCACTGTCGGATTTAAGATTTTTAAATGAATCGTTAGTTTCTTCATCATCACCCATTATGAAATCATCTTCATTACATTCTTTAGGAAACAGAAATTCGGTTTGAGTAAATGAAAGAGGTCTCTTCTTGGGTACTGGTTTAACAGGCGACTTCGATTTCTTATGATCTTTTGTAGATGATGCAATACTCTCTTCAGGCTTGTCGCTTTTCTTTAATTTAGGTGGTGGTGTATTTGACTTCAAATCACTTTCTCGCTCCTTATCGATCTGCTTTGTTTTTGTTGAACTATCTTTTTTTTCCTTGTCGCTTTTACCTTTTGGTGAAATAGAGCGTTTACGTTTATGCCGGGATTCAGGAGTTTTTTCTCTTTTTCTATCTTTGCGGTCTTTTTCCTTGGAACTTAGGGAATCTAAAGATCCCTTCGCGTCTCTTTCACCCGATTTCGAGCGGTTTAATATGGTAGATGCTGAACTACTGCCACTTATACGTCGTTTTGAAGAAATTCTACTGGAGCTATAACCCGAACTATCAGCATGCTTGCGGTCATGAGAAAGACGTCGTTTTGATGAAAAATCACGATCACGGCTCTTGGTTCTTGTGCGCCTTCGGGAATCAATTTTGCCAAAGTATCTATCTCGTGATATGGATCTTTTAAAGGGATTACGATATGATGACGATACCTCTTTACGCAATTTATCTTTTTCCGTATTACGTGTCTTATCTTTATCCCTACCTTTTTCCTTTTCATAGGATTTATTTTTCATGTCATCTTTATCCTTGTCAACATCTTTGGGTTTATCTTTAGATGTAGTTGAAGATTTATTCTTATATTTCGAGTCCTTTTCATCCTTATGCTTCTGTTTTTCTTTTTCCTTATCTTTATCGTCTGCTTTAGATTTATCATTTGCTTCTTTGTCTTTATAAGCTTTAGGCTTTTCTTTGGCAGAAGAGCTCTCCTCCTTCCGACTTATTGTTGTTATAGTTATAGTTTTAGTCGTTTCTATGGGTTTTTGTTCAATAGTGGCTTTGTTTAATTCCCTTTCTGGGGTTGATTTTTCCTTAGTACTTTGATATTTTTGAGTTTTCTTAATTAAAAGTTCTTTGGCAGCTTCAATGGCTTCCAATTTGATATCATCTTGTTGTAATAATTTATCTATACGTTTTTGTATCTCTAAAGCATTTTGTAAAGAGGAAGATTTTTGAACTTTTGGATCATTTAAGGGTGGTAAAGGTGGAGTAACACTTCCTACATCTACATGTTCTTTTTCCATTGTGCTTTTAACGGGATGATGTGGTCGTGGTGGAGAATCAGCAAATATATCAAACGTTTTATCAACCTCCGTTTTTGTGGCTTCTTTTTCTAGCTGTTTTTCCACATTTTTCCCATCTTCTGGTTCCGTTTTGATCATTATCAAAGGTTTAACTTTAAGCGTTAAGTCTTCTATTTTCAATTCTGTTGTTTCAATTTTCTCCCTTTTAATATTTTCCACCTTATTGCGTATTTCTTCTTCATTAGGCATTTGCTCAAATTCATTTGCGTTTTCTCCTTCTTCTCCTTCATTTTGAAGATTTTCGTTTGTTGTTTCCGTATCTTCCGAAGAATTTTGCTGTTGCTGCGTTGGTGTTGTTCTATTCGCCGGACCATAAGATTTGCGAATTTTTTCAATTTTTCTCCTGCTCGATTTACTAGATTTTTTCTTTTGTTTTAGCAGAGATGATGAAGATAACGATGTTCTGGATCTTTTCGATTTCTTTAAATCTTTTGTTTTGTGTTTTTTAGATGATTTCTTTTCTTTCGAAAGAGATTTGTGCTTTTTGTCTTTTTTACGTATATGTTCTTGATGATGTTTATGTTGCTGATCATCTTGTTTTTGCACATCACCCGCACCTGGATTATCATCATCCCAATTTTCTTCTGATGGATTTCTATTAGAACTATGAGGTTTTACATCTGTATGAATGGCATGAAATTTGTTGTGTTCTTTGTTGTATTTAAATGCATAAGATAATGATGGTTTACATTTTGTCCACCTGTTTTGAAAAAGAAGAAATACATATAAATATGTATTAGTTGTAACAAAAAATTTCTTTTTTTTTGTGGAAACTTTAAAATTTTTCTGAAATTCGTCTTCATTTTCATGAAAATTAAATTAAGGAGATTAAATTATTTTTTATTCTTGCGATTTTTTGATTTTAATATTTGGCGAAGAAATTCGCTTTAAAACAATCAAATATACCAGATTTATTTATAAATTAAAAAAAAAAAAAATTTAAAAAATTTTATTCAAAGAGCATTAGTTAACTGAATTTATTGTTATTATTTTTTAATTTTAAATAAAAACAAAT
Source organism: Phormia regina (assembly GCA_001735545.1). NCBI lineage: Eukaryota > Metazoa > Arthropoda > Insecta > Diptera > Calliphoridae > Phormia > Phormia regina. Next base: position 38,994 of record MINK01172001.1, read on the forward strand.
TTACATGCAAATGTCAAGAAAATATGAGTCATATATCATAATTGTTTGTGGATTTTTTTTAAAAAAAAAAGAAAATAAATTTTTGAATATTAATTTGTTTTTACATAATGATCACACACACACACACAAATTGCAAACTCACACCCTTTGCGGTAAATAAAATAATACTCACTGTAGATCTGAAGATGGTGGCAGTATAGGTGAATGACCGCGATTGGGAGGTGGTGTATGATGTTGGCGCTGTTGTTGAAGACCATGTTGACCATGAGGAACATTAAATTTAAGTGGACCACCTCCGACGCCACCAACACTATTGGCAGCATTAGCAAAAAATGGTGGTCGAAAACCTTGAAAGGGCATACGTCCACGCATGCCACCACGTCCTCGTGGTATAAATCCACCTCGACCATGAGCAAAGTCAGGACGAGGGCCACGCATAAAGGGATTCATCGGACGAAAACCACTCATAAATGCTTCTGTTAAAATATGAGGAGGAGGCAAATGTGGCGGATAACGTGATGGTGGCATAGTAGGTATAGCTATGGCGGAATTTAATATGGAGCCATGTTTTTCGTTAGAAGAAGCTTGAACATTGTCATCATCGTCAGCTCCAGAAGAACATAGACCTTCACTTTCCTCTGATTCATTGGATTTTTTATTTTTATGTTGTTTACGTAAAGTTTCTTCCTCAATATCGACCTCGCAGCTAGTTAAGGCTTTTTCGGCTGCCTTTTTGGCTATAGGAAAATAATGAAATATATAATTTCTTAATTTATTTTTAGCACAAAAAAGTATACTTACCCTTTTTTAATTTTTTTAATTTTTTACGTTCTTCCTTAGCCTTACGTTTGCGTTCCAATTCCAAATCAATTTCCCCCGATTGCCGCCTTTTTTCTGCTTCCAATTTACGTTTTTCTTGTTCCTCCTTATGGCGCTTAGCATCTAATTCTAAAATTGCACGTACTTTTTCCTCACAAGCTTCTGCCTCTAACTGGGAAACGGTTTTTAAAGCTTTTGCCAAAGTTTCTTTCGCCAATTGTTTAGCCGGTAGGTCCGGCTTTTCCAAAGCCAATCGTGAAGGCGTTGACTCCTTAACCATGGCTGGACTAGAACCCGGAGGTGGAGTTTTTACCTCCCCCGGTTCTAAACTACTATCGCCTCCTTGCATATCGTCGAGAAAACCAAATGTCAATTTGGCTACTCCTTCCTCAGACACTTTGACGTCGTTTTTGCTGTTATTGCTAACAGCGACAGCATTCACTATTTCCAAACCCACGGCACCGCTATTGCTACAAATATTTCTGCCGTCATCCACCACTTCTTCATGCTCTACGAATACGCTGTCGATATCTTTTCTGGCCGATTCCGTCATGTAGTTTTCTTTATATATGTTGTAATAAATTTCTTATCTGTTTAATCCTTTACTTATTTATATTATTAAGCATAAAAATACTAAACACAACAAAAAATCATTGCTTTTTCAACTTACACAATATTCACTATTTTATCATTTTTTATTTATTCATGTGTGTATGAACAGAATAATTTTTCTTTTTTTTTGTTCATTCAACGCTTTTCAGAGTTCCACTACTACACCACACACATTTAGTAATAGTTTAGTAGCTTATTTATCATCATCGTGATCATCATCATCATCTTCACCTCAATATGTACATATAAATTTTCCAAGTGCACAAAATATTATTGTGTGTAGTTGTGTGTCTCGAGAGTGGTTACAAAAAAAAATCAATCAATTATGTTGTAGCAGAGAATATATCGTGCACGCTTTAGAGAAATTTTCATTAGTAATTTTTACCGCATAAATCACAGTTTTGTGTTATAATTTCATATTCTAGGAGCAATTAAATTCTTATATTTCATTTTTCTATAAATTTTATGTTATTTAACAACTTTTTTAAGGGTGATATTATGATTTGAAAACTTATCAAATTTAATCGCGTCTAAAAAATTTCTTATACTATTAATGATTGTCTTCTTCTTATTATACGATGAAATAAATGAAAATGTCAAAGAAGAAGAAAAAAATAGTGCTGCCAGATATACGCGGGGTAAAACGTATATTCTCTGATACAAAAAATCGTTATTGTTCAAAAAAAAAAAAACTTGCAAATGCATATATTATGACAATGTTGATAAAATTTGTAACATTTTAAATATATTTAAATAGATCCGATAGCAAAGATTGAGATATATAAAATATATATGTATGGGCTTATCAAATCGACTTTCTAATAATCGAACAATCGACTTTTTGTTGGAAAAGTTAACAATAGTCGAGAAATCGACTTTCTTATTGTCAGATAGTCGAAAAGTCGGTAACAGTAAGAAAAAATCGAAAAGTTTGGAAAAGTCGAAAATAGTCAGAAAAAGACGAAAATAGTCCAAAAGTTGACTATTCCAAAAATGGTCTATTAAGGAATTGAAATTGTCGAAAAATCGACTATTAAAAATTGAAAAAATCGAAAAGTCGACATTTTGTTCATACTATAAAGCCCTCATATATACATATGAAAATAATTAATGGAAAATATATACTAAAACATAATATATACTAAAACATTTTAAGGAAATAGTTGGGGAAATCATTATATATATATATATATATATATATATATATATATATATATATATATATATATGGCTTTTGAGAATACTTTTAATGTGTTTCATTAAAAGCTATCATTACTGGTTGGATTATAGTCGTCTTCTTCTTATAAAAACAATAATAACAAGTTTTATAATCAACATATAACAATGATTAAATTAAAATATTATTGCATAATTTAAGGAGCAATATTAAATTTTGAAAAAACATTTTAGAGACACAACTAACTACATGCAATTGTTACAAAATGTGAAAATAATTAACTGATATTGAACATTACTTTAACCCTGGAAGGGCTTCGATATTTTATCCTTTTGAGGGCTTCGTTAGTCGAAATGACTAACACTAACTTTTATTACAAATATTTGAAAACGTATCATTAAAATGAAAAGTAAAACAATTGATTTATGGTTAATGAATTAATTTTAATAAAATATGAGCAAAAATGCCTAAATACTTTCCGTTATTTTTAATATATTCAGCAAAAAGTGAAAATACCTCAATATTTGTACTTTTCCAGAGATGGTGTTACA
>MINK01172002.1:7312-37785 GCA_001735545.1 Phormia regina
CTAGTGGTAGGAATCGAGTTCCAAGTGCTTTGAACGGCTACCCATAATTCAGACGAATTTCTTGACTGTTTTAAACTTGTATTGAACTCCGCTTCTACATCGTTCCAGAGGTTTTCAATGGGATTAATATCCGGACTCTGAGCTGGCCAAGGTAATACCACAACAGATTGTTCTTCCAAAAAACGTTTTACAGTACATGAAGTGTGCTTCGGATCGTTGTCATGCATAAAAATCCACTGAACGGACGGAGGAAAACCTCCGCAAACAGTATCATATATTGCTGAACTATTTCCTTGAAATAGGCCTGAAAAACTTCAGAAATCGTACCATTTTTGGTATCAGAAAATTTTTCTGAAGAACATTTTGAAATTTTTTGAGCTCAAAATTAAGTAAACTGGGTCTCTTTTTATATTTAATATACACTTCTGATATGCAAACTAATAGTCGAACCCATATATCAACATTTACAGATGACATAGCTATACTAGACGTTCATGAAAACTCCCAAGAAGCATCTAAACTCTTGCAGAATCATATACTATTTTTAGAAAAATGGTTGGAGCAATGGAAAATAAAAATTAATGAACATGTGAATGAATGTATTCATATTACATTCACATTGCGGAGAGATTCGTGCCCCCCAATTCTGATAAATATTTAGATTATACCCCAACAAACGGAAGTAAAATACCTTGCATCTAGATCTACGTCTTACATGGAAATCATATATATATAGAAAAAAAAAATTAACCCATATGAAGTTGAAATCACTTCAGATAAACTGGCTAATAGAAATTCTAAATTAAGTCTGGACTGCAAACTGTTGATCTATAACTCAATTATAAACCCAATATGGTGCTATAGTATCCAATTATGGGACACAGCTTCAAATGTTGAAAAAATTCAAAGATTCCAAAATAAAATATGTACTTGAATGATAACCACAGCACCCTGGTATATAAAAAATGATAACATTCACAAGGACGACCTCAATATTCCTATTGTTAAAGATGAAATAAGAAAACATGCAGAATGATATTTGAGAAGCTTAAAGTACACCCTAACCCACTTGTTGCTCGAAACATAATAAGAAGCGAAGACTACAACAGTTTGAGAAGAAGGAACACAACAGAACTCCGTCTAAGCTAAACTCTCTGATTACATATAGTTTTTTGTTCGACAGTCATTGGACATAATATAACATAATCAGTTAATTAGGCGATGTTAAAGTTACTAATGTTAAAACGCAACAGCGGTCGGAAATGGTTTAATAAAATTGACTTAAATATGTTTAAACCTACTTCTTCCTCAATATTTGTTCACAAAAAGAGTATGTAGTATGATTTGTTTTTTTTTTTTAGACTTTTGACAACAATACCAAAATGTTGCTGTAACGTTTTGAAAAATTCACTTTTGGTTCAAAATATCTTCAAAAGGAATTTTGTTAACATATTTTCATAATGTGGTCAAAACAACTTGTTGAAGAACTGGAGATTTAAAATAATGTTAACTTATCAAAAGGAACCGTCGTAACTAAAACATCAAATGAAATAATCATAACAAGAAATAAATTATATTTGTTTCTACTTATGTTTATCAAATTATTTGAAATTAAATATCTTCATTATATTTTTTTTTTTAGATTTGGCCAAAAGCAACCATAAAATATTAATTTTAGCAATTTAAACAAAGGCAAAAATAGTATTATTTACAAAAATAAAAACAAAAAACCAAAAAAATCTGTTTTGTAGTTTTCTTTGCTTTTACGCATATAAATATAAATTTATTCAAATTTTAAATTTTTTGTTAATTATTATTAAATAGTATATATATTTCTTTAGCAAATAAATCTGTTTTGTTCTTTTTTTTATTCTTTCTAATATAAAGAGTAGATTTTTCTTTCAATATTTAAATATAAATTATAAAAAAAAATATATATTTAATAAAAATAATGTGCAATTATTGCATTATTAAGTAATTTAATTAAAGTTTTGTTTTGTTATTTGTGTATTTTGAAACATGATTTATAAACAAATTAAAATTCAAATACATAATGTGAGTAGCTGAGTACAGGGAATAAAAGGATTAAAAGAGGGAATTATGTATATGTAGGAGGTGTAGGATGCAATGGTATTTTTAGTAGGTGATAAATGTTTTAATGAATTAATAAAGTTATCCATGATAGTAGTGATGATAAAGTTGATTTTGGAGTGGTGGTAGGTGGTGTTTAGAATGGAGTGGGAGTGTGTGTTGGTGTTTGGTAAATCTAAGTAATTTTTAATTACCTCGATTTGGACCAGCACTGGCCGCATTGTTCGCATAATAGGGTTTATTCATTTGTTGTTGCTGTTGATTTGCAGATTGTGGATTATTATTGCCGCCACCTTGATTATTACCACCGGGACCACCAGGGCCTCCTCCATTACCAGGAGCACCTACTTGGCCACCGCCTTGGGGACCACCAGGGCCACCTTGCGGTCCGCCATTACCATTGCCACCGCCTCCGCCACCTCCTTGTCGTAGATTTTGAGGCTGTTGACCTCGTTGAGCTTGCTGTTGTTGTTGCTGCTGCTGTACTTGTTGTTGTTGCTGTTGTACTTGTTGTTGCTGCTGTTGCTGTACTTGTGGTCCCTGTGGATGTTGTGGATAATTTGTGGGTCTCTGTATTGGTGTAGGATAACGTCCTTGTGATCCCTGTGATCCTGGTGGACCACCTGCACCACCTCCACCACGATTATTTGGATTCATATTTTGATTATTACCACCAGGACCACCAGCCATTCTTTGTTGTACGGCCTGTTGAGATTGTTGTTGCTGTTGTTGTTGAGCAGCAGCTTGTTGTTGCATTACTTGATCCCACTGTAGAGATAAAGATGAAGAAAAGAATGAGAATATTTTTTTTTTTTTTTTAATTAAAATCAAATAATTTTAAAACAAAAAATATTAATCAAAATTGGCAAAATTTTCCTCAAGAAAATACAATGTGATAAAAGTTGTTTCAACTGAAAAGATCAATAGTTCTTTTAAATTTTAAAAATTTTCTTATACTTACACTTCCATAATTTTTATGGTGTGGTGGACTTGGTTGCGATTGAGCTTGTTTAACCAAGTTCAAACTGACATCAGCGCCCAAAGGACTCTTCAATTGCCGGCCCATCTGAAAAATTCAAATCAAATGAAACACAAATGTTTAGATCCATTTTTTCGGTTAATAACACTTCTTTAAATAAATTCATACCGAATCTTGTAGATGCGTTTGTTGTTGACTCGATTTCATATATGCTGCCGCAGCTGCCTGTTGTTGCGGCGTTGGACCTCCACGGAATTGATTAATAGCCGCTGCCGTTAACAGTTGTGAGTTCATGAATTGTGTATTGAAATTGCCCATTGTGTGTTGAGATTGAGGACCTGGTGGTCCCTGGGGAGGACCAGGTGGTCCATTCGAACCGGGGGGACCACCTTGATGACCAGCATGTCCTCCATAAAGGCTGGCAGCAGCGGCTGCTGCCGCTAATCCATAATTTTGAGCACCAGCTCCAGCGCCTTGTGGTGGGGGTGGACCACCATAGAATGTAGGTCCACTAGGTCCGCCAGCGGAGTTGGAATAATAACTATTCGATTGCAGTTGATGGGCTCCCGGCGGAGGACCAGGTGGACCACCTTGTGGATGTTGTGGTGGTGGTCCAGCTGCATACAAGTTCATGTATTGTTGAGCGGCTGCAAAAGGTCCACCTCCACCAGCTCCTTTAGAACCTATGGTGCCTAGTTGTTGGGAAGTGGGTGGCGGTTTTACAGAACCCACTGTTGACATTAATGAATTGGAATTCGAAGAGATAATGGCAACGGCCGCTGCATTGGGATTATTTAGTTGTTGGGAATTAGGATTGCCAAACGGTGAGGGACCTCCACCCATGCGGAATTGTGAAGTGAGGTTAGAATACATTTCTGGTGTGGGTGCTGTTGCCATATTCGGTGGTGTTTGCATTGGATAAGCATTAAAAGGTCCGCCTGCTGCCGCGGCTGCACCAAAATGTCCCGGAAAACTGTGAGCCGCAGCAGCAGCAGCTGCTGCCGAAAATTGTGAACGACTTGAGTGATCAAGTGAATGGAATGGTGCGTAGAGACCACCCTGAGAGGGTGGCGGTGGCATTTGCGATGAATTGAAGACTACAGCCGGTGGGCTTGGTATTGTTGGTATACCAGTGAATTGCGGTGAAGCTTGATAGAAGGGTTGTGTTGCATGCATTTGTTGTTGAGCGGCTGACTGCTGCTGTTGTTGTTGCTGCTGCTGTTGTTGTTGCTGATGCTGCTGTTGCAGATTTGGTGGTGGCGACATCCCCATCGATGAAGCATGATGTTGTTGCATCTGTTTAGCAGCAGCCGACGCTTGCTGTTGTTGCTGCTGCTGTTGTTGTTGCTGTTGTTTCACTACATCCGAGGGATGTTTCAGGCCTTGTTGTTGCTGTACACTTTGTTGTTGTTGCTGAGGACTTGGATAGCCCACTACAGAATTGTCATCATTGGCGCCTACCACAATACCAGCTGCACTTTGACCAAATTGCTGCTCAAGTTGAGCAGCATCGAAAGCTGAGCCATGACCACCAAATGCCGATGGTACAGTCCCGGGGGAAGATAATGAATGATGTTGCATGTGAACTGCGGTCACTGCATAATGCGGCAAATGTTGTTGTTGCTGTTGTTGAGAGGCAGCAACAGCCGCCACAAATGAAGCGGCTGTCATGTGTCCACTTGTATCAACAGCTTCCATTTGTTGTTGCTGTTGATGCTGCTGTTGTTGTTGATGTTGTTGCTGTTGATGATGCAGTTGCTGTTGTTGTTGCAATACAGTATTTGCAGCTTCACTTGTTAAGGTCGGTTGCACAGTTTCCCATACCTTCTTGACACTGGCTATTTTCAGGTTCAAATCTGCCGCTGATATTATATTTTGAGCCTGTTGGGATTGTTGCTGTTGTTGTTGTTGCTGCTGCTGCTGTTGATGTTGTGGAGTTTGTTGTTGCTGTTGTAAGGCAGCTTGAGCTTGTTGTTGCTGATGCTGTTGTTGTTGTTGCTGCTGCTGCTGCTGATGTTGTGTTTGATTTGTTTGTTGTTTTGGTTCATTGTCATTTTGTTGTTGTTGTTGCGCTGCCATTCCTTTGGTAGCCGTTGTATACGACTCGGTAGCATCGCCAAATGAGAAGCCAAGCTTCATTTCCTTATCGTAATCGTTGGCTGTTACACCGCCGGATTGCTGCGCCATACTGTCTCCAGATTGTTTGGAACCACTACCACCAAATGTCATTTGGGAAAGAGCATTTGTGAGGGTATCAACTCCCGAGACAGAAACATTTACACCAGACACATTTGAAACGACCACAGATGATCCTACTAGAGATTCTGAGGAACGTTTCATTTGCGCTGCTTGTGCTTGTTGTTTGTAATTAGTATTTTCAAATATAATTGTATTGACAGGTGTACCATCGATTAGTAGACCTCCGGAGCTTGATTTGTTGTCTACATTTATGGAACTAACCGTTGACAATTTCGTTTTGTCATTTTCGAGTTTTTGAGCAGCCATATTATTTGCTGCATTTGTGTCTGATTTACTTTTTTGTAAATCCTGTGCCGATTTCTGCTGGAGAGTAGATGAAATACTAGACGTTGAAACGGTTGGTTGTTTAAGAATAGTACCTCCTAAACCAGGTGGAGGTTTCGTTACAGTTTGTGGTTGCTGTTGTTGCATTATCTGCTGTTGCTGCATCGGCTTTTGTGTAATGGTTGTACCTTGGGTAACAGCAGTTGGCAGTGTTGTCATTGGTAAATCTTGTTTTTTAACTTGTGTTCCTGTCCCCGCTGAACCATTACCCGATGAAATATTTGTGCTTCTTGAGGGAGCAGCCACCGATGTGGGAATGTCTTTTTCCTTAGAAGCTGATTTCTTTTCACGATCTTGGTTAACATTGCTCGTGTTTGATGTATTGCTACGATCATCATCAGTTTTCGTACTAGAAATACTTTCTTTACGTGTCTGTTGTTGTTGTTGCTGCTGCTGGCCACTACCAAATTGCTTGGGTGGCGTAGTTGTTGAAGTTTTCTTTTCAGGTTCATTGGATTTTTTCATTTGCTGTTGTTGTTGTTGCTGCTGCTGTGGTGGTGATTGTTGCTTTCCTCCTCCAACTCCCGTTTGTGAAGAACGTTCACTATCTTTGTCCTTGACTTTTGTAAGACCAGCACTTAAGGCCATTTGATTCTGTTTTGTTTTATCAACTTCGGCATTATTGTTTTCAGATGATTCTGAAGTTCGTTTCATGTCTTTATGATCTTCATAATTGGGGACATATCGAGACCGAAAAGATGAAGAATTCATGCCTCTGTCACCAATGTTGCCCCCGCCGCCACGTCCTCGTCTTGAGGGTTCTCCACGAGGAGCGAAACCTCTTTCATCTGAAGAACCTGCATTGTTGCGTCCTCCCTGACCTCTATCGCTACCTCTCCCACCTCCATCCTTACGTGGTACTTTAGGACTGCGTTCAGAACGTCGGCCACTGGAGTAGTGGTGATCATCTTCATTATCATCATTTTCATGATCGGAATAATGCATATCTTGATTATTACCCGAGTTTTGATAACGTCCTCCTCTGGTATTTCCACCTCGTTGATTCCAACCGCCACCATCTCCTCTACCACCACGATACGAACTACCGCTGGCTCCAAAACTGCGAGAATGAGAAATACGTTCGCGGTCATTTATTCGCCCACCACCCGTAGAATCTCGGCCCATTCCTCCAGCACTTCTAGGACTAGGACGTTTTTCCCGTTGGGGTTGAGGAGCTCTTTGCTCTTGTTCCTGTTGTTGTTGTTTTGCGGAATCAGACATCTCATTAACCACATTGTGTGTTTGTTCTTTACGCAAGCTCGTCTCACTCTCAGTACGTTTCTTCTGTATGTCACTTTCATTTTTATTCGAATCCTCTTTACTGTCATCCATTTGTTTTGCACTTGCTTGCTGTTGATCTGTGGTGCTAGTTGCAGTAGCTGATAATTTATTTTGATCATTCGATTCAGAACGTCTTAGTATTTGGGTGGGAGCAAATGTATTAGAAGATTGGTGATCACTGCTCTCACTCATGCGATGCTGTTTATTATGTTGTTGCACATGGTGTTGCTGCTGCTGTTGCTTTTGCTGTGGGGGTGATGTTTCCTCCTCTGAAACACTCTTCTGGGTATGAGGCCTTTGTAATATCTTGATCGGTATAGATTCATGGCTATGGGAAGATGAAAAGCTTTCATCACGTTGTCTCTTAAGCTCAGCATCTGTTTCTTCAGCCCACGATGATACCAGACCGCTGCCAAAATTACTAGAGTCTCCGGTAAAACCATGTTTTACAGAATCATCATTTGAGGACACACTTGTTTTACGTTGCGAAGTGTCGGAAATACTGCGAGACAATTGATTAGGTCCCATACCACGACCATAATCATCGCCACCGCGATTTCCGCGACTACCACCATGATAACGATCATCGTCCCGGTCACTGTCGTTTCGTGAACGATAACCACCACTTCTTGTGTAATTATCACGGTAGTCACCTCCACGTCCTCCAACACCTCCTCCCATGCGTTGAGGTCCCGAACCTTTCTGTATATAACGGGACGAGTTATCGTAATTTGATGTTGAAGATGCTGACTTTTCGACTCCCATACTGTTTGTATTAGAAATAGATCTTCCAGTTTGGTTACTATTACTACCGCTGGTACCATTACCTCCTCCTAAGCTACCGCTAGTGGAAGATGTAGATTGCATTTGTTGTTGGCGAAAACGTGGCGGTAAATTTGACTGAAAGTGGGCAGAAAATACTATCTTAGAGCCTTGTTGTGATTTCGCTCCTAAACCAGAATTGTTATTAGAGGTATTGTTGGACAAACCTCCAGCGTTTGTATTGCTACCTCCTCTAACAAAATCTCCAGATCCTCTCATGTCTCTGGAGTCATAGCCACCACTACGACTTCCAGTACTTCCTCTATCCGAATTACCAGAACGTTCATAACCGCCACCACCACCGCCACTTCTACGCGACTGTTGGCTATCATCTCCAATGGAACCGGTTGTAGATGAACTCATTTGTCCTTGTTGAACTTGTTGCTGCTGCTGTTGCTGTTCTTGGCTATAACCATCGCCGCCAGCTGCCTTTTTACTGTTCATTTTCATTTCCAATTCTTGCTTCTTTCTTGCAGCTGCCTGTTTTCTTTCCATTTCTCTACGCTCTTCCTCTTCTTTGCGTTTTTTAACTCTTTCGTAGACACTAGCATCTAGAGTTATGCTACCAGCTCCACCATCTGGACGATGGCCATTCTGATGACGTGTATCTTCTATGTGATCACCACTTGTAGACTTTTCCCTTTCCGAGCTATCACGATCCTTTCTTTGCCAATTGCCGGGACCTCCATTTCCACCACCGGTGATGGAAGATGTACCGCTGGCATTCGAATTTTTACGTTGATCATTGAGATTTCCACTGTTGGTTTTGTTGAATACTGGTCTCTCACGTTCCTGTGTTGGCGTATCTTCTGGCGATTCATCATCCGAAAATGTCAATTTCTTTGTATAATCAATTTCATCCTGTTTTGTCCAACTGTCGTCGTTAGCAATAGCATTCAGCCGTTCTAAATCTTCTTCGCGTATAATCGGTCTTTGCATTTGAGCAACTTCCGGTTCTATGATGTAATCCTTTTCCTTGCGATGAGCATTATTTCCTCCACCGACACTTCCACCATTGGTGGGTAGTGGTGGAGTATTAAGTAAAGGGGGACGTTTGGGTAGAGATGTGGCCTGGCGGAAACTACTAACTGCTGATGTAGAATTCGAAGAGTTTGAACGATAATCTTGTACACTTCCACGAGGCTGAGGCCGCATATTCACAGACGATGAAGACGAATCTTTAGTTATGCCGTTTTGATAGTTGGGTGGTGTTTGGGAACGACCCATATTTGAGCCACCTGTGCTGGAAGATGTACCACTGCCACCACCGCCGCCACTTCCGGCAGGTAGTGGCACTCCGCGCTGCATAAATGGTGGCAACAAGGCCAATATTGGTGGTGGTACTGCAGCGCCAGAATTATTACCCGAACCCTGTTGGGGGCCCTGGCCCTGATGGTTCGATTGGTTGTCGGCTGCGTTCTTTTCTTGTTGTTGTAACCAAGCTGCTGTATCTGTTTGGGGTCTTAAACTTACTTCGTTCATTTCGCGATTCTGATCGCCGCCGTTTCCGTCGTTGCCATCTCTGTAATTGTTGTGTGCATCGTTGCGTTGTTGTTGCTGATGATGTCGACCGCCCCCGCCACCACCATGATGATATTCTCCTCCTCGCTGATGATAATTTTGATGATTCGAATTCGAGTGATGATGCTGTTGATGTTGATTTTGATCTCTTTGATCTCTGTCTCCACGCTCTCCCCTTTCTCCTCGTTCTCCACCACCACTTCTGCGATTTGCATTCGCATTGCCACCGCTTCCGACGCCACCAACTGTGCCATCTAAGGTTGGAAACTCGTGTTGAAATTGTGGACTCTGATATAGTGGTGGTACATTCGCTGCATTTTTGCCACCTCGTTGGTTGTCGTTTCCTGTCGTTACAGCAGACCATGTTATCGGTTTCTGTTGATTGTGGTGGTGATGAGATTGATTATTAGCGCTATTCTTATTACCACCAACGGATGCAGAGTTATTTATTAATTTGCTACCAACTCCAATGACAGTACTGTTGCTATTACTACTGTTGTTGTTGTTGCTGTTATTATTACTATTACTGTTATATTGTTTATGACTGCTGCTGCCGCTGTTGCTACTGTTGATATTATTAGCAATAATATTACTGTTGTTAGTATTACTATTACTGCTATTGTTACTGCTGCTGCTGTTTGTTATATTGGTACTTTTTAATGGATTATTACCAGACGTTGGTGTTTGTACGCCTCCTAATTATTTTTGAAAATAAAAGATGTTATATGTTTGTACATTTTTCTTTTTGTTATAAAAACTATAAAAAAAACATAGACTCAAATCTTTCTGAAGTTAAAATCATATGTTATTATACTATATTATTCCTGATTGGAATAACAAGTATAATTTGGAACTTAGAGCTTTTTTTGAGATACTAAAAGAAGTATAACTTTATGTTATTGTATGTATTCATGTTGTAGAAAAAATGTTTTGTTGAATATTGAATATCATATTTCCAAATATAGAATATATAGTCAGTCATATTGATCATACACTAAGCCAGGCGCGGATCCTGCTCTAATATTTGGGGGAGGAAAATAGAATGATTTTCACAACTATTTTGCAAAATTTTAAGATTAAGTACAGTTTTCATTAAAAGCTTTCATTTTGGGAAGGGAAATTTTTATTTTTCCCTCCCCGTGTATCCGCGACTGCACTAAGCTATACACCTTTACCTGAATTAATGTACTGACTTATAAATAAAAGCTAACAGCATCAATAAGATGCTGACTCTCAATTTCAAAGTTAGATTAAGATTTAAATTTTAAACTATTTCCTTGAAAATTTAACATTTTCTTTTATCAATGATAAACGTTTCGTCTTACCTTCTTGACCTGTTATATTATTATTAGCAATTGATGGCGAACTAGTTGTTTCAGCTTTTAAGGATGGTAAATTAGCTGGTGGTCGCCGAGCGGACGGCACTTTGCCCAAACTTTGCATTCCATGTTTACGTGGCACTTGATTTTTTTGTGCAGAAGGTTCCGTCGTTTCACCCTAAATAAAAAAAAATTATTAAATAATAATTTTTAAAATATAAAAACATCAATAAAAATCTTAATACTATATATTGTTTTTATTTATTTATCTATAAATTTATAATAAAAACTTTAAACTTACACGACTATTTTTGTACATTCGATTTATATCGAGTGCTGAGAACTTGGGCTTGGCATTTCGCTCTCCCCTACTTCCCCCCAGTGTACTCATGCTGCCAATAGATCCTCATTAGCGTTAACTTGCCCCTCGTGCACCAAGCACCTCACTCTCTTCGGATCTGATTTGTAGCTACTGTTGATTTGTTTTTTCTTTCTTTTTGTTTTTGTATATAAATTCAAAAAGCTGCGCTGCCTGTTGTTGTGTTTTCTTTTTTAGTTACAATAAGTAATAGTTTGGTTTGGTATTGTTTTATTACTATTATATAGTTGTTGTCGATTTTTCTTATTGTTTTTCCTTTTATTATTTTAGTGTTTATCTCTTATTCGACTTTTTATATTTATTTATTTATTTATTTATATATTTTTTGCAATTGTTTAATAATTGCTTGTGTTGCAAATAAAAAATTGTATTGGATTTCTTTTTTGTTTTTTTTTTTTAATAATAATAAATAAAAAAGTCTTATTTATTTATTTCTTTAGTTTACTTTTTTTCTTGTGTGTGTGTGGAGGAAAACAAAAGAACGTTTTTGTTGAATGAATTTAATATGTTTGGCAGGTTTTTTGTTGGTTGTTGATTTTTTTGTTTTGTTTGGTTTCTTGAATTCTTAGAGAAGAGTTGAAAGTGTTTTTCGTTTAAAGTCCTTTTAGTTTTGTTTAAAAACTTTGAAATGACGACTTTTTGAATTGAATTGTGTTGTAAGTTTTTTTCTTTAGATAAATAATAGTTTGATTTATTTTATAGGAGTTTTTGTTAATCCTTTTATTTTGTTTAATGTAAGTTTATTAACTAAACCTCAGTCTTCTGTTAATCCTAAAAAGAAAGAATAATAAATTTAAAGTTTAAATTAAATAACTATTATTGATAATTTCTAATAAAATATTTTAGAAAATTACATTTAAAAAATATTTTCTTACTTAAGCATATCATATTTTCTTGTGATCATTTACTTTTTAGACTAAATAACACTAGTCGGCAAAAAATCCACCCTAAAATGAATTGACTTTTTTTTAGGTTTTTTTTTGGATTAAATAGCATAATTTTTCTTAAGATATTGAGAAAGTCCAAGCAGTTACTAGAGTTGGGGGTAATCATTACTATATGTACAATTAGTCAGTAATTTGTAATTAAAATTTTCAATTACATTTACCGATTAATTGTAGTTGAGCACTTTAAATTACAATTACAAGTAATTGCAATTGAAAAGCTTTAATTAGTATTACAAGTAATTTTAATTGATATTAATTACTAATTCGAATTTTATTAGTTTTTTAAAATAAAAATTTGTTAATAGCAATTCAATTTTATAATTTTAATTAATTAGAGTATAAAGATAGAATACAGTTGAGTAGATATTACAATATCAAAAGATATTAAAAAGACGCGGAACTGTCAAATAGTTTGTTTTCGAAATTAATTAAAATGATTAAGGAAAAAATCAATTATTAATTTATCTAAAAATATGCCCCTTTTTTAGAATACATAAAGGTTTCCCAAATGCTTTCTATTTCTAAATAGCACCTTTCGATTTTTAAAACAACTATAATTAAAAGACGATAGAGGTTCTATCTTTCCATAGTAAAAAGTTAGTAAACCTTTGTGAAGCATACATTTTTTATTTTTTTAATACGCTTTTAATAATTAGCATTAATAATCCAGTCATAGGGAAAATTAGAGTTTGTGGCAAACGGTAGCAAATTATGTAGGAAAGGAAATTTTTGACAGTTATCAAGTTACTAAAATTTATTTAGTCCATAAGACTACAATAGAATAAAGAAATTTTAAAGCCATAAAATAATAAATAAGCATACATTTTCAATCGATGAAAGTTAGTAATTGATACAAACATCGCGTTTCGTTAAGAAACTCCAATCAAAAAATGTTATGTTATAAAATGTTGGGTAAAAAGGAAGAACTACTACGTATGTTAGCAAAGCTATTTTTCCTTATTTTTTATTTTATTTATCTTTGCAATCATGATTTAGGAAAATAAATTATAACGTACCAAATAAATAATCAACAAATAATTATAATATTTAAAATAAAAGTATTTTTGTTATCATTATACCCCATTTTCCCCTATTTGTTAAAAACTTTAAAATATGGCAACGTTACAATTACTCGTCACTTTATTAAAATTCGCAGTCAATTTTACCCACCACGAATAAAAACCATTGAGCTAAAAAGAGACAACTAGTACTAACCAAAAGAAACATGTATACAAAATTGAATGCAAAATAAACCAATGAATGAAAACAAAAAAATCGTGTAAAAGGTAAACTAAGAAAAACCAAAAGGGAAACCATGAAAAACTAGCAAAAACTTAACGAAGCCATAAAGAAAAAAAAACATATATTTGGAATGTGGTGGCGTCTTTAAAACAAAAAAAAATATATTTTATACTGAAGAGAATAAAAAAATATTCACTTTAAAAGATAATATTAATTTATTTTAATTAATTACTAAAACTATGTATTACCCTTTTAAGTCACCCTTTGTTTTGTTAGTTTTATTAACACAAACTATTTTTCCTATTTGTAGTTTGTTTTATATTGTATGTTGGGCGAATGTTTGTTATTCACTTTGTGAATGGGTTGCGGCTCCAAGGGATGCGTTTCTTTTCTATTTGCTACTTTTTCTACTTCTTTTTGTTAGTTTTTTCACTTTCTCGTTGTAAAAACAACGAATAGGTTTTTTTCTTTTTTTGTTAAAACGATTTTTTCCAACAATGAGAATGTTTTTGATGCAGTTTTTACTTTAAATTATTCTTTAACTAAAAAATACATAAAAAATCCAAAGTAAACGTTCTTCTTAGATTTTTGTTAATGTTAAACTTTATGCTTTTTTAATTTCACGTTATACTATACGATTTAACTTTTTATAAAATTTATTTTTATAACGATTAACTTTTTTTCTTCTTGCGCAAAAAATTTCTTGTTTGCAACATTCACACTTTTACTCAACTTTTTTAAACACTTTTTTTTTTGCATTTATTTCTTATGCCACACACTCACACGTTACGAACAGCTTTAGAAACACGTTTATTTTAAAGGATTTTTTAAAAATTTATAATTTTAAATATTTATTTTCAGTGTTATTTTGTAAAAAATTCACCAACACGATTTTTTTGCTGCTGCACACACTCGCCTTTTTTTCGGTTTTGTAAAATCTCACTTGGTAAAAACATTCGTTAGTTGTCGGTAAATTTCGTTTGTTCATTCGTCAATATCTTTGTTTTTTCTTCTCGTTACAAATGGTTCGTTAAGTTAATATATAGTGGTGCTCCTTTAACGTACAATGACACTCATAATAACAAAACAACGATGATAGTGAGGGGGAGTAATAAGACTATACAAAACAAAGTTGTATACGTGATGATGAGATGAGGATGATGGTGGAGAGAGAACAATAAATGCAATAAAAGTAATAGAAAATTAAAAATATATTTAAGTTTCAAAAATGTTATTAAATAAAATTATACAAACATAACATACAAAAGAAATAAATTCATAAAATCGGTTATTATTGCTTGTAGTATATTTTATAGTGATGCCACATTTTTTAATTCCTGTAAATGGTGTACAAAATCCTAATTTCCAAACATCATTTTGAATGGAATTATACTTAGAACAACCAAATTTGTAATACAACTTTAATATAACAGAACCGAACAAATGCAAACCCCTCATAATATATCACATTCCGGATGACATTTCCTGACAACATCAATATAATTGTTCAAAAATGTTTAAATTTTCAATATAATGTATTTTAAATATAGGTGTCACAAATCAAGAATAGCAAAACAATCGATTTTAAAATAATTTAGTTACTGATTCAAGGGTACTTTTGCGTGTTTACTGAGTGATGCAAAAATGTTTGTCCGCTCCTTCTCGGTTTACAAGTTATAGGCCTTTGAAATTGCAATGTTTTTCTGAATATCTTTATTAACAGTAATTCGATCTTAATTATATTAATGCCATTTAAAATCACTTACAAATACCTTTTTAATGAATTATTAACTAAGTTTTTGAGAAGAAAATAGAGATCTTGTAATTTAAATCCTATATGTATTAATAAAGAAATTTAAAAATACATCAAAACATTAGAAGTCCATAACTCTAAAAAATGTGTAGAAGGACAGGTTTATTTGCATACTTTAAGCAAAAGTAAATGTTCCATTGAGTCATTTCAAAATTTGTTTTAAAAGTTGCTGCTGATCTTATATCCCCTATAAGAAAAACGAATATTATTGAGCACCGAATTGTTGAAGTCAATGTTATAAAACTAGAACTTCATTTTAATAAAAATATAACAACTTATGATCTTATGAGTCATTATGATCTTTGGCAATACGATTGTCTCTGAGTTCGGAACGTTTGACTCGGTTTTTATCTGAAAATTAATACTACATGATCGAACATTCACAGTCCCTAAATGTTCACTTAAAATTGTATATATTTCTTACAATATTTATCCTATTACATATATTAAGGTATCAATTGAACGCATTTATAAAAATAAGATAAAAAGCTATAACACTTTTATAATCATTTTTTTAAATATTTCGTAATTTTTAGTACAAAAAAAGTACTAATTTTATTTGTAGAAATATTTTTCCTTAATAGGCGGCCTTCGGCCAGGCGGTAGGACTTTTAACTCTGTGGTCCAAATTTTTACATCGTTATTTTCACCAATAAAAGCACGAAAAATGGCGAAAACATAAAATATATAGAAGCTAAAAGATATATTTATGCATTTGATTTTCTCTAAAATTATTAAAAAATCAATAGATCTAATTGTCATGATTTAATACCATGACGATTTTTTCGCATAAAAATAAACAAACTTTCCCCTTCGGTGTAAATACAAAACATTAATCTGGCATCAATAATATAAAAACATTCATATTGGCAGCCCTGAATCTTATCGGGTGCATAAAATGCACAAAAACACCGGTTAAAGTAATAAATTACCTTTTTAACAAAATAGTTGCATTCATTATTATTCATTTTTTAAATGATTAACTTTTTTATTAAACACATTACTTCTTTATCCTGTAATTATAATTCCTTTCATTTAATTCACGCTCACTAAACATTTTACTTACCTTTTTCTGTTTCCTTCTTCTTCCTTCTCTACTTTCGGAAGTTCGTTGATCTTTTTGTTGTAATGGACGTAATAAGACCTTTTTTATATGCAAACTTTCCTTTTTTGCAGAAATTCAACACACAAAACACACAATAGGAAATATTTTCAGTAATATTAAGTTTTTTTAGTGAAGAAAACTAAAGTTTCCTTCAAAAAATTTAATGATTTTTACGAAAAATTAAAAAAAAACAATAACTTATATTTTTGCAATTCAACTATTCTCTATACGTTCTCACAGTAAATGTATATAGTTATCTCTCTCTAGTGCACTGTAAATGCCGTAGAGCTTGTAATCGTCGTATTGCAATTCACTGTTGTTTGTGTGAGTGTATCAAAAAGAAAAAATCCAATGAGAATTACTTTTTTTGCTGATTCTTCTTCTTCCAAATTTCTTTTCTTTTTTTCGTTTTTTTCTTGCTGCTGCTTTTTGTATGTGTTGTTGGCTTGGAATGCAATTTTTATTTTCTTCGCTTTTAATTTATATTAAATTGAACTTTTACGCGTTTGCAATTATATGTTATTTTAACGTTAAAACGGTGAGTTTTAATTGTTAAAATTATTCGTAAATTGTGTTAAAATATTCACGTTAACCCGTCACGAACAGGACAGAAAACACTTCACTTTCTCAGAAAAATTCTTAAAATGGCGTTTTGACAAGTAACGAGCAGATACCTGCGTCAAACAATTGTAAAGGCGGCGAAGGGATTTGTAAAAATTGTAGGCTGCGGCGCAAAATCGAATGAAAGCTAAACATAACTTTTTAATCTATTGTTCATTAGAGAGCAATGTGGGCCCATGTCCTCTTGGATGTAAAAGTAAACGAAGACCGCTTCTTTGAACATAAGTTATAAGTATTTCTTAAAATATTTACAACATAAATTTCTGTATTTTTTGACTTCTAAAGTGTTTTGAAGCTTAACTTCGAATAAAAATTTATATTAAATATTATTACTTAATATTAAAAAAAAACTATTATTTTACAAAACAACATTAAATAAAAACTTTCAAATATTACATTAAATTTTTTCAATTCTTAAATGCTTTACGAAGTGAAAAATAGTACCATGATTTGTTATGTAGTGACAAATATTTTATTTTGGATTATTTCGTCAAGATAAGTGTTTCAGAAATTTCAATCATATCGGTACGCATTCATAAAATATAAGATGTTTTCAAGTAACTAGTTGTCTTCACGTAACAAAACATTTAACATTAACACTAACATCATGTTAATGATAAATATATATCGTTCAATTTGATGTTTATATTAATTTTTTCAATGTTTAAGCATGGTTCTTCTAACATTTGCTTTAACATGTTAAGCCAAAATTTTCACAGCGGCGGATTTTAAAAACAAACGGCGGCAGTAATAAGCCATCTGCATAGCTGGCTGGCGCAGGTCTCTGGTATGGAGCAATTACTATGAAGAGGATATTAGTGATGTGTGAAATGCAAACAATTGTCAATGTGGCTATTAAATGATTTTTTGGTATTTTGTTTAACGGTAAAATGTTAATTGGTTTTGTGAATAAATGATTGCTGCATAAAATATGTTTGTAATAATTTTCCTTTATTTATTTTAAACCTCAACTTTATTTATTATTTTTTGTTTAATTACTAAATAGATTTCATTAAACATTTCTACGAGAAATTGGCATTCAAATCATTTTGAAATCTTATAAATAATTTTTTATATATGTATAATATAATATGACATTTTTTTGTATATATAATTTTTATTTGGTTTTCATAAAATAGTTTTATTTTCATAATATATATTTATGTATTGTTTACAATCATTTAATTACTGTAGAATTTAGTACATTAAAATAATTAATTGTATTACATATTTTCATAGAATTTTTTCAATTTAAAAAATTTAATATTTCATTTTAGGATTTTAAATAATATAAAAAATTAAAAGGTATCAATACAACTTTTTATTATGTGTCGGTAATTTTTTTAATATTTATTGAATTCAGAATTCGAAAAAAAAATAATAATAATATTAATTCAATGGAAATTTAAAGAACTTTTATGTTTTTTAATGATACAATTTTAATTATATTTTAAATTATATTAAATATATGACAAATAATATTTTATAATTTATTAATATAAGTGGATCACATTCAATTGGTAATTTTATTTTTCATAAAATTTCTTGTAAAAAAGTTTTATTAACCAAAAAATTAAGATAATTTTTTTCTTTTAAGAAGAAAATATTAAGGCCCTTTAATATATAACACTTTTAAAGAGAATACCTTTACTTTAATATAATATATAGATATATTTTAACAACAGTTTAAAGCTTATCTCAGATTAAAAGTGGTATAAATTAACAAAAGGTACGGGGTAAAGGTTACTTGAATATATCTTTTTAAATAAAATAGGTATGTATATAAAAAATATTAAAAGGAAAAAAATATAAAGGAACATAAAATTTATATTTTAAAATGCCTTTGAATTTACTGGATATTGAAGGAAATTTTTCACAATACGCTGCTTTTTAAATTACTTTCTTAAAACTAATCTTTTTCTTTTAATATTTCCATATAAAAAATATAAATATTTGACAAAAATTAACAAACAAAAAAAGCTGAGAATTAAATGTAAAAGTAATTTTTGAAGAAACAAATTTTTTAAATTACTTTTTTATTCTTTTGTTTTTAAATTTTCTGACTTTACAAGAATTTTAAATGACAACTCTCCCAAATGATTCTACCTTCTATAGTTCTATCATGAAACGAAACTACCTTCTTTTTTTGTGGTACTGAATTACTTCGTACCACCCTGCTTCTGCAAGGGATTGGAGATTTACTGGGCTGATCCCAAGGGATAGAAAGCCATCAGGGATTTCAATACTTATTCCATTAAAGTTTAACGTTAATCTTATCTAAAAAGTCTGTCAGTAAATGGTATTCCCGGATGTCCCGTTCCATGAAAAATTTTGTAGTACTATCATATAGTTCCAATAATGGGAATTCCGATCTCTGAAAGTTGAATCTCGTACATTTGAAGATAATGTGGGAATCATCGTTCATTTCGTTTCTACATATATTGTCATCCATCACAATGATTCTGTGAAGAGAATCAGGGTTAAATGAGTGCCCGATCATGAGTAGGTTCAGTATCTTGATCTGAATCGAATTCATTTTTAAAGATTTGTCCATAAACCAAGGTTTCCTTTTCAGATTGGGAAAGATTCTGCCATATTTTCTACCTTTTGACCGGAAGATATTTGAGTATTTTCTCTGCCACTCATTCCGTAGCTTCCTTTCAATTTCTCTTATAGCCTGTTTTCCTGTCCACTTGATATGGAGTGGTTCTCCTTCAGTGGTAGCTTCTTTGGCTGCTTTATATACGATTTCATTTCCTATGATCTCCATGTGAGAGGGTATGTAGTGTAATTCCACTATGATGAGTGATTCAGATTCGTTTATGCGCTTAATTATCTATCTATAGACAACAAACTAATCTTACTATCAGAAAGAATGGCTAATCGTTTAATATTCCTTTCCTCTGCGAATTCAATTGCCTTTGGAATCATAATTAACTCTACGGTCATAGAAGAGAATTTTTTGGACAGACTAAATTTTTTAATCGAACCAGATCTTAGGCGATAGATTGCACCGCCAGCTTTAAAATCAATGATAGATCCATCTTTAAAGATCATGTCCATATCATTCATCTACAGCTTCTGCAAACCGTGTTCCAATAATATCGTCAAAAAACTTCATCTTGTCAGGTTTGGGAGGTGAGTTGCTGAAGCTCTCTAGATCCGTAAAAATTAGCTCGAAGTTCTTGAAGATTCTATAATAGCTTGTACCAATCTATTTCTACAATGATGATATAGTTGTAGCCGAGAAAAGATTCAATTGAAAAATTTTTATTAGGCCTTTGTCCGTAGCTAATTCTAGTCTATACTTAACCGGAAGTTCCGCTGCCATGTGAAAGATGATATGAACCGGAGTCGTTTTTATCAGTCCCAGAGATTTTCTCAGATGTGTATTGATATTAGCCTGTAGTTTGGATAAGGCTCCTTTGGTTATGTTGTGGATGCTGCAATTTTCATCTTCGATCTTACAAGGCCTTATAAAATGTGATTGCTCTTTTAGGATTTATGCCAAATACACAACCATTTATAGACATCAGAAAATAACAAAAACTATTAATATTTGTCGATGATCTGCGTCGTGTGGGGAATTTCGAATTATTTGCTGCAATCACTCTACGCAGATAGCAGATCTGCTTTGTTTACTTAATTTCGTTTTCACCAACTCTTAATTCAAGTTGTGGTCCTTGTCTACCAAAGGAGACACCAAATCTGGAGCTTTACATTCCTCGATGAAAGAGGTAATTTTCCTATGAAGAATTCTTTTCGCATCATCCCAACCGTTATCGAAAACTAAAATGACAAAATCATCAGCAAACTGAAATACGTATGTGTTATTATCTTCCAGTTTATTTACGGAAAGAAATTTGCGCAATTACCCAAAACTAATAACGTACATAGCATAATTAGAAAGTATACTCGTAAGAACAGCTGTTTTACAATTTTTTCATCGACATACCGGTATGTCAAATTGTTTTAGCGGTACTGTCAAATTGTTTTTGTATTACTATGTAAATTTTTTCGTGAGTATTTTACTCTTCCTCTCCTTGTTCCATGACAGTTGTTAGCAGTGTTGCCAAACAATGCCTTTATTCTTACAAATAAAAAAATATTTAACAAAAGAAAAAGGAAAAAACGAAAAAATATTTAACAAAAGAAAATTATAAAACGTTTTAAAGGCGACGCAATATGTGAGTATCAGACAAGAAGTGGACGACCGCCATCACTATATGTTCGCGTCCGTAATTGCTGAAAAGGAAAACATTGATACAGGTGTTCACCCCCGTACTGTATGTCGAGTGCTAAGTTTGCAGGCAGATTAGCAGAGTTTGCAGGAAAATACTGCAGATTAACAAGTTGAACCAAATGAAACGCCTCTCTTTCGGAAAAGAGCACATAAATAAAGGAATATACATTTGGGATAAGGTAATATTCTCTGAATATACATTTGGGATAAGGTAATATTCTCTGATGAAAACATGTTTTCCATATATAAATCAGACGGACGTGCTTTGAAATGGAGAAAGAAAGGCTTTTCAAGAAAAACACATTCAGTCGAATGTTAAACATGGTGTGCTGGTGTCATGGTGTGGGGTTGTATGTCGACGGCTGGTGTTGGGCAACTAGTACTTATTGATGAAGTAATGGAAAAATGATTTATTTGAATATCTTTAAGGATAACTTGCATAAAAGTGCTCAAAAACTTGGCATTGAATTCGACTATTTCTATTTACCATAGTATAATTACAAAGTACTCGCACATCTACAAAAACAACAATTCCTTGTCTTTTGTTAGTATAAAACTATCGCTCACAATGTCAAAATGCTATGAACAGAAAATGAGAGAATAAAGGACAGGAAGACTAAAATACTCACGAAAAAATTTTACATGGGAATACAAAAACAATTTGACAGTAATGCGAGATGTATCAATGAAAAAATTGTAAAACAGCTGTTCTTACGAGTATACTTTCTAATTATACTATGGTATATACGAAGAGTAAATCGTGAATTAGTTGGTTGTTTATGTGACGCTTTCTCCCGCGAAGGAAACAGCTGATCGTTTATTCTGCGTGTATTGTAATGACAACAATTATTGAAACTTGAAGTTGATGTGGTATGATGTATGATTCTGTTGAAAGCAGAATTTTCAGTGTTGCCAAAAAATGCCTTTTTTACAAATAAAAAATATTTAACAAAAGAAAAAGGAAAAGCCTCTAAATAAAAAAAGGCTGATTGTTGATAATCGACACGTTTACTGACAGCTTATTCGGGGTAGAAGTTCTAGGTTATTACATAAATGATTCTGTAGTAAACACCTCGGCTAGTTATTTCTGTATGAGAGTCGTGGCACTTTGTACACATCAATATACAAGTGTCGGCAGGGTAGGAAACGCTTGTCGCTCCAGCTCTGTCGACTTTAAATCAATTGTGCTGTAATTGTATATAAGAAAAAGCTTTATATCTTTCCTAGCTAATATACCATCTGTGTTTGGAGATATATAGCATATAGGATCTCAGACTTTCAGAGACTTTGCAGCCAACACCGTTTCAGCAATATCGCAAAATCAGCAATGACAGGATAGTAGTGCAGTCTCTGCAAATATATTGGTCAAACTCCCTCCATTCTGTATTGGAGAATATACTGAAACGGATATGTCGTCGATCCAAAATTACTTTGAGCGATTCGAAGTTGTAAAAGAGGCGCCTTAACCCCCATCCGTTTAAAAATGTCAGTTATTTCTAGGAAATGCTTGTTACTAGAGTTCATTAATTTAAAAATTGTCGGCTCGGAATAAGGCGTTGAGGAAAATGTTAAAAAAATAACCAATCCAACGGACCCTAGATGCTAAGAGAGCGTATTTAGACGTAAAAGAAGCATTAATTTCTCTTGAAGTGCTAAAGCCATAAAATCTAAACTTGCCTTTACTATTAGCCGCTTATGCAAGTAAAGTTGGGCTTAGCGAAGTCTCATCACACCGATTAGAAAACGGACAAGAGAAACCAATATCCAGTCGTTCGCTAACTGCAACAGAATAAAAGTATTCCCAGATGGACCACGAGGCTTTGGCAATAGTTCAGAAATTCTTTTTATATTTATATGTCTGTCATTGGGATCTAATAACCTGATCATAAACCCTTGGCACAAATTCTTGATCCACACAAGTTTTGGCCGATTTCGATGTTATTTTTAAACCAACAAAAGCAAACGCTAATGCTGATTTCTTCTCTCGGGTCATTAAAAAGCGTCATTAATCAACTTAATTTTTACAGTGATAGGAGTTTGGATTCACGAGGAATTCGACACATTTATAGTTAACCAAATCCATTAGCTTCCGTTTAAATAAAAAAAAATGCGAAAGATTCTTTGATCGATAGTTATCTGAGAACCATTGTTAAATAATTAGATGCAATGAAAACCCTACAAAAACTTGGATATAAACCATCAGAATCCAAATAAAATCTTATGGATGGATGATTGTTATTCGAGTATAGTGTTGTTATTCCAGAATCTCTTCGACACAGAATTCTCAAAGATTTACACGCAGGTCACTTAGGTATTGTAAAAATGAAAGGTCTAACCCGATTTCTTGTGTACTGATGTGAGAACAGTCTAAATTATTTCAAGTTGCTAAGATTAGGAAGATTAAAAATCCGTAAAACACTTTTTAATCGAATGTAGGCTGAGATTCATCGGTAGACAACTCTTCGACGATGTGGAATGTTTGCTAGGAGTACTACTTATTTTTAGGGACTCAATATATAGGAGGGGAAAGGAGACTTCTTCCACAGATCAGAGGAAGTCCTGGAAAAAAGGAATAAGGATTACAGATTTTATATTATAATAATATGGCGAAATTCTACCAATGTAGGTATGCTGAATATATAATGTATAGCATTCGGACTAGATAGAAAGTAGAACAATGGGACCTTGGAATGGGAAACAAAACTATTTACAAAATCGATTTAAATCAATGAAAAGCTTTTTTAAAAGCCTTACTGATATAAAAAACAAAATAAAACTGGAGAAAACTTCAAGAAAATATTGGTGAACATTTAACCCTATTTTGTCTATAGTATTTGTTTGACAAAACCAAAATAGTGTTTGTAAGTGTTTTGCTCTTTTAAAAGAGAAATGTAATGGGGCAATTATCAGAAATTTTTAACCTGGCTGAAAGTGACTTAAATCCTTAATAGGCTTCGTGGTACTAATATATTGAACAAATTAGTTAGATCTGAACTAAACTAATATAGTGCAAAATTTTACCACAATAGGTTTCTTTTTCTAACCAGGATTGTCGTTGTGCAGAGTTTCAACAACTAGTTATATGGTAGTAAAGTTTTGATGACAAACTTTTTTGAATTTTAAAATTATTCGGTTTTTTGGACGTGGTCTGTGTGCCCTCAACAGATTAGAAAATTTTGTATAGGCATTGATACTTATTGTAATTGTGCGTATTTTTCGCTATATCTTTTTAATGTGCTCGAAATAGTCAACATAGTAGATAGTCTTAAAGTTTGGAAAACAAGTGAAAAAGTCAGTTTTTTGCGAGGCACATTTAAATTTTCATATGAAATTGCTTTATTACTGCGTGAACTTTTTTTTTTTTTTCATTTTAAAAACTAAATTTAATACAAAAATTGTATGGACTTTTTGAAAATTAGCACTTTGTTTTTGTTTTTGTATATAAAAAATTGCAATTTAAACAAATATTAGATATATAGATTTAAGAGTGGCGATAAATGTAATTGATTGGGATCATAAATTTAAGTCAAATGTTGTTGATAATTGAAAACGGGATACTTTTGTCAAAACACATTTCGTTGAGGCACATCGTGTGGAAAGCATACAATTAACAATAATTAACATAATTAGTAGGTGTTTGTTATGCTTAATAAACATTCGGATGCGGATCAAAAATTTTTGAGAGATAAACATTTTATGAACCAAAATATATATTTACTTGTGTTAAAAAAGGATAACAAAATTAAAAAGCATTTCTATGTAATAAACTCCAACAAAATATATTTTTATTTAATATATGGAAGAACAATTTAGATTCGATCAAAATTTTTCACAAAATGTTTAAAAATAGCGATTTTTATTTTTAAATTTTACTAGGAAACCCTAAAATATGCTGTACTAATACCATTAGACATTATATTAGTTTGTAGAAATTTGTATATGTTTATCTTTAAACCGCCATAACTCATTTGAAATGATTAACGCGAACTGATTCTAAATGCAGTCGAGTCACTTTATATGTATACAAAAGGATTTTAATGATCCATCAAAAAAACTATAATTTTTTTAAGGGCTAAAATCAATTATTGATAATATGATTATATGAAATAATTAATTTATGTTTAGTTTTAAAAACTTAAAATAAATGTTTAACAATAACATGTTTTTCGTATTTTTTTTAGTGTTATCTTTGCAAGAATTATGTTGCCGTACAATTGTCAGACGTACCAGTGTATATGCAATCGATTCTTTGCCTCTCCCTCCATCTGTTAAATCAACACTTAAATCATATGCGCTGACTACTTCCCAGTGTTTTAATACTTTAAGTAGTAGCTCAAAAAGTAAAAACCGATGTAAAACGCCAACGAGTAGTGGACGAAACAGCTGTTGCATTGCGTGATTGTTTCATACTTCTAAATTACTTGCAGTACATCAATAATATATTTACAAAGTATTTATTTTAATTAAGTATATATTATAGCATTACACAATAACATAAGTATCTAATGTTGTTAATTTCATTTTTCTGTTTACATGAATTTTTATTATTTTTTATTGATAAACTAAGGAAATACAAACAAATGGAAATTTTGGTGTTTATTATTTTAATCTTTTGTAATTTTAGTCAGATTTTTCCGATGATCTTGTAAACCTTTAAACATTTGGTGTCATTAAACGCAGTGAAGGATTCACCTTCACTGCGTCTGAGTTCATCAGTTCCCAAGATATCTCCAGTAGTAGCTCCCGGGCTGACTACCGTCTATGATGGCTACTTGTAGCACAAAAGATGATGACAAGCTATTAGAGGGTATCAAAGATTGCCCTTAAGTGCCTGCGTCTCACCAGATCTTTGCTGCTTTGTACAGTATTTTCTAGCATTACTTTTAGTAACGCCTGGTGGACCCCGAGAGGTGGTTTGTGCACTGATACTGTCATGCCACATAAATCACCACCTCTCCTTGAACCTGCTGCGGCTTCCTATGTCAGAGGTATTTGGATAACGTTTTCCTTGTACATGGATCTGGACGGAGGCTGTCATGGAAAGACACTCAATACGGACCGGAACCCAGCATCCGTCCTTAACATATGTATTAGACGTTTCTGGGCGGTATCGTGACTACACACAATGGTCTAAAAGGGGGTGCGTTACTTCACAGACTGCTCTTAACATAGAGGACAGTCGTCGTGGTGTATGGAATGGATTATTAAGCCCCTGTACCGTGTCTGAAGACTCAAGGTGATCACCCGTCGAAGGGATCATTACTTAAAAAACTTGGAAAACTGTTAATCACAGAGTTTTCATTGTTTTTTTGTTTAATTGATATCCTACAGATCGTAGAAAAATATAATTTTCATTCTAATAACAACTATTTAGAACTTGTAGACCTTTTCCGGAAACCCTTTAATTTGAGATTTGATAGTTGTTTCAGCCACACTTTTGAAACTGTCTGTCAATCTTCTTTAATATTTGGAAACACATCTTTGGTCCCTTTCAATTCTCATTTCACAAAAATCCAATATCTCTTTACTGGTCTAAAAGCCACAGATAATTTAGAGAACTGACCTCTCTTGGTACAAAAACTATGTAATTCTGAATTCTCCTGATACTATTTAATGACATTGGAAACAGTTTGACAGTATGCATTCAATTCTTTGGCTAATTATTTGTAGGACCAATTTGTTTTTTTTTTTTTTTAATTGTTTAATATTTTATATCGCGTACTTCCTTTTTTGTCACTCATTTTGATTAAACTCACAACAAATCAACATGGTTGTCATTAAAAATAGTAACTAACATATTTTTTTTAAGATAACAAGATCAACAAAAATTTTAAATTTTCCATGTGTGGCTTAAAATAATATTTATGAAGCCCACACATAACTGACATACAATCCTTTCGAGAATTTCTCTTAAGAAATTCGGAAAGATCGGTTTATAAATTTGAGAGATGTGCTTAAAAACTCTATTATTTGAAGCGATATTATTAAAAATTTGTCGAAAAAAATTTGGTGTGTAAACCGTCACACAGTCGTCCAAAAACGGATTTTTTTAGAAATAATTCTGTAACTTTAGAACTGCTGGATGTATTTGAAATTTGACATGGGCAATCCTGAATGGCAATTGATTTGGAGGAGGATAGGATCGAGGGGTGGGCCTTCAAAGTTGGTCACCTCGGCTTTAATTTTTTTTTAAAACCGTAAAAATTACATTTGATTTTATTGAAAAAAAATTTTTGCAAAGATTTTAGTACATCATGCGAAAAAAATACGATATTTCTCTTAAAAAATGGATAAGAATTTTATACCTCTGTTCCCTTTATGTATAAAATATTCAAAATTTGCATTAAAGTTAATACTGTTAATAATGTGAAATTTTCTAAATTTTTGCCAAACAATTGTTTATAAATTCCCAATGAAAAATTTTTTAAATATTTTTTCCATAACAGGGTAAAATTGCGAGTTTTTGATACCCATTTCGTTTAAAAAAACAAAACTTTTTTTTGGACCAACATTATTTTTAAATTCCAACAAGAGGAAATTGAAGATCAAATTTTAAAAACTTTCAGAATAATTTATTCATATTAGGATAATTTTTACGCATCTTTTGAGGGGTCTCGCGACAATTACAATTGCGTAGAAAAAAATAGGATCAAGAAATTTAAAATTTGAGTTTTCGTCAAAATTTTATG
The DNA here is from genome assembly GCA_001735545.1 of Phormia regina. Lineage (NCBI taxonomy): Eukaryota > Metazoa > Arthropoda > Insecta > Diptera > Calliphoridae > Phormia > Phormia regina. The sequence continues at coordinate 34,948 of MINK01172002.1, forward strand.
CAAAAGCTTTTTGTTCCGAAATAAATAATTTAACAAAGTATCAAAACGTGTACGTTTTTATACCAACCAACAAAAAGATGTGGGGGTATATTTATTGACTCGATTCTGAGTCGATCTAGCTATGTACGTCAGTCTGTTGAAAGCAGAACGGTAAATCGTAGGGGGACGAAATTTGGCTTAATTATTGTACGCATAGTTCTAGGGTTGATATAAACTCGAATGCCAAAAATGGACCAATTTCCCATAGAAGGTGAAACGTCAAAACAATGTGTACAAAGAGCCCAAGGGACAATGTAAAATTAAAACCACCTCCCATATAGGAAAAATACTAGAAACACATGCTGTCCATTGTAGCTTAATCTTATAATTTTCTGCGGATATCTCTTAAACAAAAGCATGTACGATAACGAAATTTTGTACAGATAGTTCGAGGCCACAGATAGTTCCGCCTACTCTACCGTTCACCTTCCATATAAGGTGAAATGTCAACCTAATTATGTACAAACAGTTCAGGGACCAATCTCGAAAACAGAAAAATGGGCGTGGTCCGCCCACTTTACCGCCCAACTCCCATATAGACAGGGTGTTCGTTGTAACTTCACTTGATAGTTTTCTGCTGATATCTATTAAGCAAGAGCATGTACGATAACGAATTTTTTTTACGTATAGTTTGAGGGTCGATATAAACTTGGGAACCAAAAATGGACTTGGTCCGCCCACTTTACCGCCCACCTCTCATATAAGGTAAATATAAACTAAATTTCAAGAACATTGTAAGCTGGAAAACAAATAATGGGCGTAGTCCGCCCACCTCCCATATAATGTACAATTTAAAAAAATTGATGGTAGATATAAAAGATTCGACCGAGCCGAATATTACACTCACGCGTGTTTTGTAATTAACTTTCATTTTGTGCATTTTCTATTATTCCAAACTTATCGTCACTTTAATTTTGCGCATTTTCAATTTGACAACATATGTTTGATTATGAAATCAGTTTTACTGCAGTAGGTCTGGTCCATGTTATGCTTCCTTTGTATTGAAAATGAGCTGACGAGGTTAAATAGGCTGTCGAAGATGAGCCCCAGGATTTTTGGATGGTTCAATGTCGGAATTTGACATTGAAGCTCGAGTTATACCTCTTTGGTACAGTTGGTGAAGAGTGTTGCTGATGACTTCGTTGGTAATAATTGCAGAAAGAAGAAATTATGAATTTGATTGAGGTAACCGTTGTCGCCCGTCGCCATTATGGTACATCTCTACTCCTTGAGGTGTGGAAATTAATCAATAAAGTTGTCAAGACTACGCCTTGTTGAACTCCCCTTCAATTCTTTCACTTTTTTCTCGAAGTTCCGTTTAGAAAAAAGTTCTTTATATATTTAGAAAGATAAGGCATCATAAATGTTTAATAAAGAAAGTTTGAAATGGTTCATGTTTGCATCCTACATCAGGCATGTGTCGAAAATGGTGAATTTTGGAAAGTTAAATTTTTATCGATTAATAAAAAAATGTCACGCGAGCTTCTTTCAATTTTTTGACGATTTTTTTTAAGAAATAGATTTAGAACGATTTGACTGCTTTCCGCCCCTGCAATTTGACTTTAAACTGTTTTGAAAGTTTGAATGATGTTAGATGTTACAAGTTTGAACAAATGTTTCACATTTGAAAGTGTGAAAAGGGTATATCAAGGAGGGTACATTTACATTTATTGTAAATGTTCCCTTCCCACTGTTACCAGATCCAAAAAAAATATGGTACTGACAGCAAACTCAATTCAAACTTGAACAAACAATTTAATACAAACAACTAAAAGGGGACTTTATAATTTTGCCGGACAAATTAATACTAGTTAACACATTTGTGCCTAAATTATACGTAAATATTTTTATTTATTTAACTTTACTATTTATTACAAAATAAATGTACTTTTTTATAATTGAAATGTAAAAGTATTCTAATTTTAATACTTGTATAACTATAAAAACAATGAACTGATTTGGTACTATTTAAATAAAACATTTAATTTTTTTTGGTAGTGGTATCCTTTTTTTTAACATCATTAATCGATGGAGTCCCAGTTAAGTTGCCATTATTTAATGTGTGACTTTCCGAACTCTCAGAAACGTCTTCGCTATCACTGGATCTAATGTCTCCAGACATCTGAAAGATACAAGAGTAAAATTTTGTTATTTTATGATGTAAGAAAAAAAGATGATATATTCAATGAAATTTAGTTGGCTGATAGTAGCAAGTGGAAATCTTTAGTTTATCTATTTTTATTGATTATTTATTTTCAGAGTATTTACACCAGAAAAATAAAACTTTTATATGAACAATTTAAATAGGTTGAAGAAAAGGTGAAATTGTGTATAGTATAAACATATTTTTTTTACGTTTTATTAATTTATTGGATCTGCCTTTTAGGCCTTACAATAAGTATATAAATCTAAAGCTAAATCTAATTACTCTCTATCGAGAGCGAAGATGAAATAAATTGACCNNAGCGAAAATGACATAAATTGAACCTCCTATTAGAGGGTTTGAATGTGTTCGGGCTTCCGCTAGTTGTCTTACAAGTAGGTATAAACATATTTGCGTTCCCAAAATTTTTTATTGTTGTGAAGATGTTGTGATATTACAGCTCAAACGCCGTTTAAATACTTGATTTCCACAGAAGCTTCCTAGAAATATTTTTGTTTAATGTTTTTCGGATTTCTTATTTTTTTTAGAAAGTAAAAAGGTGAATCTGAGAACAGAAATTTATGCAGATAGCCATAAATCACTTGGCAAATTTTTAAACATTATTTTATTCAATTGTCGTTATATAGGCTTAGTAG
>MINK01172003.1:7824-35581 GCA_001735545.1 Phormia regina
AAAAAAAATTATATGAGTGGGAAAACATAACTCCTTTACCCTGCACAATAAAACTTTCTTTCCGTTCTACAAATAATACAAGAAGATACAACAACAATTTGTCTCTTGTTTATATTTTTCATTTAAAGGGATCAACCTACTTTTCATACCTTTTTTTTTTTCTTTTTTTTTTTTTTTTTTTTGAAATGCCACGTTAAATATTACTATTGTTGTTGTGTTATTTCATTATGATCCTCAAACCCACACAAATTAGACTTAAGAAGTGGCTTAAGTGCATCTACTTGAGAAAAAAAAATAACAATAACAACAAGCAGACACAATAACAACACAAACGTCAAACAAATTTAAAATAAGAAAATCATTAAGTGAATTTGAAAACAATACTCAATACCCGTACGATACTCAACTCAATTGAAACCTGTTTTAATGCACAGGATTTTAGAGATTTATTTTTGTTTTTGTCTTTTGTGACTTTGGTGCGACTGTCGTTAAGTATAGATGAAATCTATTGACGATTACTTGTAAATTGCCTAATTTTTTGTCATCGCCTACAAATGTAATGTTTATGTAATGAAAGAGGAAAAAGGAATGGAAGGGAAGGAAAAGAAAAGAAAGTTAATGACAAACAGGAATGTAAAATTGTAATTATAACAAACGAAATGACAATACATAGGAAAGTAAACGGATTTGACATCACCGATTTCAATGAAATTCTCTACATACCTTAACCATTAGAAATGTTTCCGAAAACATAAAATTTCAGACCCATGTTTCTTTTCGATCCTGAAATGTGGCAGTTGAAAAAATTATTTTTTTAATAATACATAACGGGGCCTTTCTTCAAAATAATAATTTTTTAAATACATTAAAATAATGTGCTTTTTCCATTACATTGCATCATAATTTCTAAACTAAAAGGGGCTTTTATTTGAATATTTATTTTATAAGAATTTTAAAGTACCGATTTTTGAGGTATTAATTTTAATTCTTTATATTAACGATTGTGACTGTTGAAGTATATAAATGTTTACCTATTGTTTTAAAATAAATGTATTTTTCTATTCAATGGAGTAAAAATAAGAATTGTACAATGAATATTTTAGGAGTTATGGTCAATAAAGTATGATTTGAACCGGGAAGAGCATTTACTCAGAAAGTTTGTTATTTGAGCAACATTTACAATACATAATATCGGTTAGCGATTTTCATTAAAATTGGAGATATCAAATACGAAAATGTCTGTTTTTGTCCGATTTGATAGGTATGAATTGAATTACGGTATAAAGAAACTGAATTAAGGTCTAAATAGTAAAATAATGTTAAAGAATTTTCAACACTTCATTCACAGAAAATATTTAATAAATCTATTCAAGTAAAAATTAAATAAAAAAAATCAGTATGATTTTATTTCCTATATACATTTTAAACTAATTCAATCATCTACTTGATTAATTCAATAAATTTATTAATTGGAAATATTTTTTTGTTTTGCATTTTTTACAGTTTTTAGTGATTGATATTATCATTATTATCATCATATTTTGGTGAGAGATGCAAATTTGAGCAAGTTTTTAATTGAATGAATTATTTTCATATATATTTGTTGATTCTGCCGAAATTATTTTTTTAATTCAATGGTTAACATTGGTATGATGTTCTTTTATACTAAATTTTGAATGGCTTCTCTTAAAATTATGTTTAAAATTTTTTTAATAAAAATTATATTTTAGCGCTATTAAAATATAATAAAATAATTTATTTTCACTTTTTTGGAAGTAAGAATACTGACATTTTTATGGAATTTATACGCATTAAAGAGATTTTCAGAATAGAGATTTATATGGGAGCTAATTAAATTGTTTACGAAATTCGGCACAAAGATTAATTTGGAACAAAGACTAATACTTATACAATTACATTTAGCATTGAATTTCATTGCTATATTTAAGGCTTTTATGATCATCAAACCACTATTCTAGGTGGACATTTTAATGGGGGCTAGGTGAAATTATGGATCGATAATATTTAATAGACTTTATCCTTTTATATTAATAATTATTGTGACCTGTATTTTATTCGCCATGTTTAATAGACAGACAGACAGCCAGCACCAGATAGACGGTCACCGTTAAATCGATCATATCTGTCATTAAGAACCCAAAAACGTTTTATTTTTATTTTTCAATCACAATAAATATCTTTAATGTTCAAAATATTTTTTCATTTGTTAAAAAAAATATGTGAGTGATTTTTATTTTTAAAATAAATATCTATCAATGATGAAAAAATAAATATAAGTTCGAAAAAAATTAAAATTATTGTTTTTTTTTTCATACTTTTTTTATTCATACTTTTGTTTTGTTTTGAAAATATTTTTTTATTTAATAAATTTGTTTTTGTTTAAAATTTTTTCCATCCGATGGAAAAAGATCAAAATAATTTTAAACTTTTGTAACAAATATCACAAAAGATTATTTGTATTTTTTATTTCAATCATAATGAAAACAATTAAACTATTAATGAAACTAAAAAAATTCTTAATGGATTTTTATTATTTTCTGAATATTAAAGATTGTTTTTCGATTAAAAAAAAGATTGCTTTTTTAGTATTAAATTCCGGTCTCTGATTGTTATAAAAGTAATAATTTAATATGAAACTAAAACTAGTTGCACATTGGGAGAGAATCGAAAATATTTGGAAATAAATCTGTAACTTCTGATCGGCTAATTGGAGTTGGTATAGACGTAGCCGAGGAGTCTGCAATGTTAAATGCTCAACTACATAGAATACTTTAGCTTCAACTGCGACTAACAGCTACGTAACGCATAAATGATATTAACCCAATCGTTGCATTATTTTGTTATAAAAATGTTAAGTAATAAAATTATAAAGATGTAAAAATTTAATTATGTTCTCAAACAAAAAATATGTTCATAAAAAATGAAATAACTGACTAAATGGATTTAGGTTGTTGGGTACCTCAAAGTTGAAAATTGTTCATCTTTGAGGTACTTCACGCAGAAGTTTAGTGTACTGATTTGGTTCCGTTCCATTTGAATAAAAGGATTTATTTTACTGCAGCTGTCAATTGCAATTGAAGCGAAAGTATTCTATGTTAAGCTTTAAGTTTGAAGGGGAAAATAACAGACCTTTCAGGGGCGGAGCTAAGGGGCCTCAAAGTAGCGTATCTTTGATATATACTTTTTAATTGATTGCCAAATTTTTGTTCTGTTTTCCAATTTCAAATATATATTATTATTACCGAGACTAAAAATATATGATTTTGAAATTGAAAATTGCAAAAATTAAAAATTTTGTTCTTTTATTTTTTAATATTTTTTTTCCTTTTTTTCTCTCTAAAATAAAATTTTATTATATATTATATATAATAAATTTATATCACAGAAAATAGTCACCAATTAACAAATATATATGAAAATAATTCATTCAATTATACACTTGTTTAAATTTGCACCTTTCACCGAAATGATTATATCAATTACTAAAAACTATAATAAATAAATAAAACAGAAAAAAACTCCCAATTAATAAATGAATTAAATCAATCAAGTTGATAATTGAATTAATTTAAAATATGTATAGGAAAAAAGTTCATACCAAAATTTTCTTGAACATATTTATTAAATTTTGATGCAAAATTAAACAACTGAGTTAATTGTAAAAAAGGCGGAAATAATTTTCTTCTGAAAAATATCTTCATAGAGATGACTTTTATAATAAAAAAAAACATGCCAAATAATTCAAGTAGTCAAATTTAACGAATTTTAAATAAAAGTTTTGATTTTAGTCAATATTTTCTTAAATCCCTAAGCACGAATCGGCAAACGGAATACAGTTTAAGATTTTGTAATATGTTGTTAAAAGTTTTCAATAAAAATCTATGAGTCTTCGAAAAAATGTGGATTTTATAATCAAAAATGTGAAAAAATGTATTTGCAGAATTTTAGCCGTTATTTTTATGGGAATTATGGAATTACTTTTACAAAAATTCTAAAGTTTTTTCACTGCCTCATTTTGTGTGATAATATCAACTTGCACCGAAAAAAAAACAAAAATTTTACTTTAATTTCAAAAATCAAAAATAGCAAAAGATTGAAGTGAATAACTTTTATAGAACCGAAATTACCCCATAATACATATAAAATAACATATATTTTCCGATTTTTAATGCTACGCAAAAAGTTCTATTATAATAACTTGAACAGGGTTGTATTCTATTTACATCCATACATGTGTATGATCATTTTATAATTTTACTTCCTTTTTGTTAATATATTGTAGGAAAGTGTTTGTGTTTAAAGGACTACGAATAGAAGTAGTGTCAATATAAGTAGATTTTATTGCTGTTATTGGTCTAGATTACCTGTAATTTCTATTTCCACTTGAAAAAATATTGTATTCCTTAAAAACATGCTTGCTATCTCTCTTTAACACTCTAATACAAAGGAAATTTTTAAACTCTTAAGAACTTATACCTCTATAACTCTAAAAACAACTCTCTCACCAATGATGCATATATATATATAGTTGTTTGTATTTGTTTTTATAAGGGTTTTCAATATTTGGTTTCATTGATGAAAATTGACTTTATATGTTTGATTTCCAACTATAAGACCAACAACAACATGTGCTATATAAAATAAACTAACAACAACTTCTTGACTTTTGAGCTCTTGTGGTAGTAGTGTTTGGTATAAGAGTACAAATGTATTGAGTTAAATTTTATATTACTACTTACTAATGTTGTTGTTGTTGCTTTTTAGTAGTATTGTGAAGTAGTATTTGTTTGTTGTTTATTTATTATATGTAATACCGGCTTTTTTACCTACATTGCCTAAACCGTCTCTGTTGGCTGGATGACTGGTTGACTGGATAGTTGTATGGATGGATTTTTGATGCTTAAGTTTGTGTGTTTACTTTGACAAGTTTTTTTATATTATTTAGTATCTTAACTGGCCTCAAGGAATACAGTTCAAAAATATATCCACAACGTTACGAAATGATACAAATCTAAAGAATCTTGATAAAAAGAACGAGCGATATTTTTAATAATAAAACGCGTTTTGTTTTTAATATTTTTTGTTGTTGTTATATTGTTTATTTTGCCATGAAGTCTTAATTATAATAAAAATCTAAACTATTCATAATGGTTTTATAAATATTCAACAAAAATAAAAAGTTAATAAAAATTTGTTTTAGGAAAAACAAAACAAAAATTTAAAAGTTTATTGTTTGAGAGAAGCAAAAACAAATACGTAAAAGATTTAATTTTTTAAGCAAAAAAATAAAATAAAAAAACAAATTGTGAATTGATTAAAATTAATAATACAAAATAAAAGTGCTAATAATAATTTAAAAGTGAAATAAGAAAACAACAATAAAAAAATGGGAATTCTTCTAAGCGACGGTGAAGTAAGTAATTTCGAATTTAATTATTTAAAAAATAACACCGAAAACTGTTAAATAAAGATTTAAAAACTTTGTGAAAGTTCATTAAAATGAACCTGATAGAAAATTTATCAAAAAAAAAATGTTTAAAATTGATATTGGATTAAGAATTTGTGACGAATATATTTCAATATTTTAAACTGTATCAGAAATAATAAATTTAGCCCAATAATATTTAAGTTATAATTCACGATATCTATGATTATTAGATCACTTTTTTCGGAATTGACTCTTGCTCTTTAGAAAAATTGTAAAATTAAGTAGTTTGCATTATATATTAATGCGTATATCGGAACGTTTTATCTGTTTTTGTTCAAAAACAGATAAAGCCTACACCCAGAGAAAAATCAAACACATACGTGTAAGAAACGTTACCATTCAATATCAATAGTGCATCTGCCCCATGTGTATTCGAATTAAAAACTGCGTTTTTAAATCATTAACGACAATTTATACTAATTGCCTTCAAGTTGTCACCACTTAGGTATCGAATTATATGTTTTCTATTTATTATATATTAAATATTTGTAAATGCACGTTATCAAAAATTCGATACCACAATTTTCAATTTCACCACATCAGTTGTGGGTTTTGAATCGAATTTTTTTCTTAGTGTTTCTTCTAAAATAAACTTAACATCTTCTTTCTATTCTGAGAAACTCCATTAAACAGAATTACTATACCCTATGTAATGGTTGTTTTTGTTTTTTTATATATTTCCTTCCTTATAGGCGTAATTACTAAAATTCATCATTTAGAAAAAAATTACTGAATTTTTTGTTTTATAATTTATATTTCTGCTAAAAATGTATTTTTAAAAAATCGACTAAAATTTAACCCTTGAAAAGTTTTTTGTTGAATTTTTTTTATATATATTTTCATTATCTTATCCATTAATATAAAAACGATGATGTATGAAATTAAAGCGTAAATTGTATTTAAAAACAAAAATTAATTTTTATAAAACAAAAACACATGGCCTCTCAAAGAAATATAAATAAATAAAAAAAATAATAATAAAATTGAAGAATATTATGGAAATTTTTGTTAAATAAAAGTGTAGAAATATTTTAAAGTGGCTTTTGGAATAAAAAAAAATTGTACAGTTTATTTTTACTTGAAAAAAATAATAATAAATTTGTTTAAAAAATGCTAACCTAGGTTAAGGTTAAAATTTTTAATACACGCTAAAATTACTCACGATATGGAATTTCATAAAGTTCAACGTCTTAAGAACCATTAAAATTATTATAAATATAAAGTTTCGTTGTAACAATCAAATGCTTTTGTGCCTACAACAGAACTCTATAATAGTTATAAGAAAATGGTATTGAACATGAACAAGTATTTTACTTTAAAAATCAGTTATGACAACCGAAAGCTTTTGTTTCCATTATAGAACTGTTTTGACCATTAAATGTTTCCACAACAGAATATATTGTTAATTTTGTGTATTTGGAATTTTATTCCACAATAAAAGTAAATTAAGATGAACATTCTTTAAATCAACTTAGAAATTGAATCTGAGGAAGGTAATTGAATCTGAGGAAGGTAAATGCCCCTAACTATATTATTTTATCGCAAAAATCGTTATAGTTGAATATATTTTATAGTAACAACAATTTTGTTGTAACAATTATACATTTGTTCCCAATTCAACAATATTTTATTGTATTTCAACAAAATCTGTTATGGTTGCTATTCGCTTTTTTTTTTATTATTTTAATAAATTTGTTTTTTTTTACGCTACGACACCATAGAAAAAATATTCGAACCTCCACCTTAAAGTCTATCAATCGATTCAGGATAACCCTTCATCAATTAAACAATGTCAGGTGAGAATTTTAAAAATATTTTGATAAATTTTTGGCAAGCACAAAGTCTATTGAAATTGAATATGATCGCTTCATTATTTCACAAATATCCTTCCGGAATAAAAGTTTAACGATCATAAATTTCTTAAACATAGCAATATTTTAATTAAATTCGGTGCAAAAAAGTTTATGTAAGTGTCAAATTTTATCAGATCGGTTTAATTAACCATATTGAAGGCTATAAACCCTTATTTACGAAAATCATTTTAACGTTCATAAATTCCATACAAATATCGAAGTCAGTTTAATATTCTACATAAATTGTTTTTTAAATAAGAATAACAACAACAAACTTTATGAGTTTGGCTTTCTAATTTATAACAACTTCTATATAAACCCACTTTCGGGAATAGCCCTAAAGCGCTTTAACTCATATAAATGTTAGTATTAACGTATATTTTGTTCTACACTTAGTAAAATTAACGATCTGCAATTGGTCACAGGTCTAATATATAATCCCTCCCTGAATTTAAATGCAAATATATAATGGTGTACGGTGTAATATGGTCGCAATGGACTGACTATATTTTTATACCCTACACCACCATATATGGTTGGGGTATTATGCGTTTGTGCTGATGTTTGTAGTGCATAGAAATAATTATCCAACACCCACCTTAAAATATACCAATCGACTCAGAATCACTTTTTAAATCGATCTAACGATGTCAGTCCATCCGCATAGCTGGACAAACTACAGGTCGCAATTTTAAAGATAATACAATGAAATTTGGTAAGTAGAGCTTTTATATTATAAGGATGAATCCCCCCGAAATAGTGTTTCAACACTCAAAAACGCCTTAAAATAGGAATATTTTAATGAAATTCAGAGCAGATCTATACAAGTATCAGTGTTTGTACCAACATTTATGAAGATCGGTCCACAATTGACCACAGCTCCTAGATAACCCCATCCACAGGAAATCAGTTTAACGCGCAAAAATTCCATATAAATGTTAGTATCAGCATAATATTCGCCACAAATAGTACAACATTTTATGAAGATTGGTTAATAATTGACCATAGTTCCCATATAAGACCAAATATCGTTAATCACTCAATATCAACTCAATATTCTGCATAAATATTTTGCATTTAACACTTAATACAAGTATGGGTCCATATTTGGCCCCTCTCCTTTGGTAAACACAGGTAATGGTGTAGTGTATCATATAGTCGGGATTGACCGACTATTCCTTTTTCTCTCATTCCATTCCATTTCGTTTTATTTATAATTTTTATTTTTCTTAAACCCATTTTCTAACACTTACAAATATTTCAACATTTTATTCAACTAGTTAACACTTCATTAAGTCTCAATCAATCATATTGAGTTAAAGGAAATGGAAATTATTTCTTGAAAAAAAAAACAATAATAATTAATGAATAAAAAGAAAAAATAAATAATGTTTGCTAAGAGATATGTGTAAAATAAAAGCATTTTTTTATAAATTAAATAAAAATAATTATTTCCATAAACATTGCAATCAAATAAAACTGAAATATATTAAAATATTTGTATTAAATAAAAATATTTAATACAATAAAAAATCTAGGACCGAATTTAAAATACCTTTAAGTTTGTTTTAAATGGTGTTTTGAAAAGAAAATTGTAGAAAGCTTTCAAAAAGTTTTAAGTTTATCCTTAGAAAAATTCCCAAATAAAACGCTAGACAATATTATTAATAAAATGTGTGTTAAATAAAATTTAATATTTTATAATCTGAAAAAAAAAATGGAAAAATGCCGTCGGCATTAAATTTCTTTAAACTTAATTTATAATGAGCGGTAAAAACGTTTTGATCACATTTCATCACATTAAACCAGTTTATAGGATGTTAATTTCAAAATATTTTCAGTTAAAAAAAAAAAATATGCAAATATTTTGAAATCTAAATTTTTTTCTATACATTTTTTGTTATATATTTATACTCCACATAAGAAATCAATGCAATGTGATCACACGTTTATTTTTATTTTTATTTTTTTATATAAACGCCACACGTTTTTTTAACAAGCTCTTTTTTGGAAAGAAACCCATATATTTTTCTTATGGTCGGTCAATTTCAAAAGCATTTTTAGGCAACATTAACTCAAAACAAAAATCTTGTCATCAAACTAATAAAGGTGGACGAGTGATACAAAAAAAATAAAATAAAAGGATTGTAAATCCATAATGATATTGAAAACCAGCCAAAGATGAAAGAGTAGAAAAAAAATAAACTCATAAAAGAAATTAAACAAACAGCAATAAAAAATCAATTTAAATCTTAAAGGCATCTTGGAGGAACAAAAAAAAAAGGTTCTCATTTTCAATAATAATTTGTCATCAAGTAAAATGCTAATTTAGCGGTTTTATAAGGTTATTAATTAGACTAAATTAAATATCCATAAATACTTTGTTTAAACTATAAACATAAATTATTGTTTTAATATTAAGAATATAGAGTTGATTGGTCAAAGTTTTGAACAAACTGCATCACTTTAGAAACTTTAAAAATATAAGCTTCCAAAGAAGTTTATATTTATAAATCTCACAAATAAGATGATTTTTAAAACTACTTTACTGAAGAAAAACATTATAAATTTTTAATAATTTTATTAATTTAATTTTGTTACTTAAAAGAAATATTTAAACAAAAATTTTATCAAAATGCTGCTAATAGTATTTAAAAATATTCTCTCCCTTTAAAAATAGTAACACAGACTTATTTTTTTATCTTTTTTTTTATATTTTCTTTCTTATATATTACTGAAATTTTTCTTAATTAAAAATTTCCTTTATAAAATCTTAAATTAACGTTTTTAATCCTCTAAATAACAACACTTTTCATTTTTTTTTCTCTGACACTGACCATACATACACTGATCTCTTCCAAAAACAAAAGTAATCGATACAAAAACAAACACAATAAGACAGGGACAGACATCATACAAACAACAGACATACAGACAACGAACGACTCACTTGATCTTAAATACAGGATATTATTTCAATATACTCCACACAAACCATATCAAAAAAAGAAAAAAAGGTCGTCTTAAAAAAAATGATCATAACATTTTATATAAACACTTGAGTGTTAAAGGAAATAAAACGTTAAGTGGTTTAAAATAAAAAAAAGTAACAGAAACAAAAAATATGACTTACTAACTGAAGTTTTATTAAAATAAAAAAGAAGCAATAAAAAGTGATCATTATAAATTATCACTACTTGAAAAAGTAGTCAATTCAAAGTCTAGAGTAAAGAAGTAGAAGTAGTGAAAACAGGATATTTTTTCTTTATTTTTTATTTTTAATTGTATTTGGGTAAAAGGCGTCATCAAGTATGATTTTTTACTACAAACAAATAAACAATAATCGAAATGATCGTACTCATTATCATAAGATGCAATTATGAGCAAGATCGCTATGACAATGAGGGCTGACAAAAAGGGATATGGGAATTGATAAGTATTTCAAAATATTTGTTTAAATTTTTGAAAGTAAAGTGATCTTATTCTTATTTCTAGCGTATTTTTTAAAATATTGCTAAAATCTGAAACTTATTCTTCTAATTATTTTAGAAAAAATAAATGAATAAGAACATGTTATTGAAGCATTAAAAAATGCTGCAAAAAAAATTTAATAAGTTTGTTCCCTTAATCCAGTTTAAAGAATTAATTTTCATTCTCGAACTCAACAAGATTATTACAAAAGTTCACAAAAGATTACTAATACGACTATGATAAAGTTAATATAGAGAGAATGTTGTACTAATTCCCCTCAAGAAATAATTAAATACTTTTTTAAATTGAATAAAAAAATATCAAATCCTTTGCATTCTAGCGTTTTTTTTTTAATATCCAAAGATTCTTTATTACACATTTCTCTAGCAAACTTAAATGTAAATAAAAGAGCAACTTCTCCAAAGAAAAACCCTCGCAATACGATCAGATTCAGTTTCTTTGTTACATTATTATCGCGCATTATCATTTTTCTCTCCAATTCTTTTGCCATACATTCTTTCAAATGCGCGTTTTATTTCTTAATGCATTTTCGAGTGGATCAATTTGTCTGTTGTGTTCAGCTTTGACTTTATTTATGGCATCAGGAAGATGTGATGATCTCCACCAAAGCAGACACACACAACAAATAACAAACAAAAACACACGCACTCTTTGCAAAAAAAAAAACTTAAGCCAGAAAATATATTTCAAGTAAAAATGTTTTTTTTTATACGCTGCAACTAAAAGGAAGTAAAGTAATTTGTGTGATCAACACTAAAATGACTTTGGAACTTGGTCTACGGTTTTTTGTTTTCTTTTCCAACAAGGAGAGGAAGTGTTGATTTTTAATAAATGTGCAGCTCAATGTTTTTGATCACGTTGATGATGATTCATTATTTTGTTTTATGGGGATTTTTTTAGAAATAGCAAATATTAAAATTATTTCAATCGTTAGGGTTATTTATTTGATTAAAATTTTAATTTAATTTAAATTATATTCGGGTATGTATGTACTTTCAAATTAATTTTATATTCACAAAGTTAAGAGATTATTTTGAAAAGTTGTCAATTTATTTGTTACTTTTTTTTCACTTAATGATAAGATTTACTAATTTTATTTGTTTGTTTTTTTTTTTTTTTTTATTTTCAACATATTATTTAATTTATTATGTTTCAAATAAATTATAGTCATTTTGTGGCGTCACTTTTAAATAGTATATTATTAAAACAAATTTAAGTTAATTAAAAAAAGCTATTGTTTATTTTATTCATTACAAAGAACATTTTTAGTAAGCACTTTACAATGGTATTAATTAAGAAGAAAAATACAAGATCGCCGTTTAATGTGCGGTTATCTTAATTCCTAATTTATATTATGAAAATGAGGTGTAAGTTTGTTTGTTTGTGCGTCAATCACGTCTAAACGAAATTTGACATACAGATAATGCCAGTGCCCACTTTTTTAAAAATCTTAAACGGCTGCACCTATTTTCACGAAATTTGACATACAGATAGAACCAGTACCGGTAGTGGTTCTAGGTTTTATAGGATCTTATTTCACGCCTACTTTTTTCAAATTTTTAAACGGCTGTACCGATTTTCATGAAACTTCATACACATATGAAACCCGTGATGATGGTCGTTATAAGCTTATAGTTTGGATGACACGTCCAGAAATTATAATTTCATTCCTAAAATATTTTATGGAAATTATTTTTAAATTATTTTGGTAGCAAAACAATTAAAAAAAGATCTAACGAAAGTATATTAAAATTTATTGAAAATTTAATACGAATTTTTTTTTTAATTTTTGAGTTTTTCTCAAAAAAACTATAACTCTAAAAATAGTGAACATTTTCAACAAAAACCCTAATAATTTCGAATAAAAATGGGTTGGTTGGGATCATGCGAAATGGTAACTAATATTAATATTAAGAGAAACAAAAAACAAAAAAATAAATATCAGCTGCCCGGTATTGCTCAAACAATTAATATATAAATACTCAAATGTGCTTTTGTTGAATTGAATCCAGTTTGAAGTTGAGAGAGTGTAAGAGTATAAGATTATTCGGCATAGTCGAATGTACCCTCAATCTCATTACTTTTTAATATGGTCAAGAGTTATGGACATAAAAAAATCAGTTACTAATTTTTTAATTCTTCTTTCTATATAATTTAGGAATAAAGTAAGACAATTAATATTCAAATTATACTTTGGTATATAGTTCAACCTCTTTAATTTTACAAATCGCAATTTATAGAGATAACTAGAGTTAATTGAAAAAAGTAGATCACGTATTAATACCGTGTAACCGAATTGACAAAACCTCAAATTCAAATTTCCCTCATTTATTTCTCTCGTGCAACTACAAAACCTAACGGCGTGAAAAATATATTTTGTCTTTTAAATTTTAGTAAAATATTTAAATTTAATTTTTAAAATATATAACTTTATTTTTATTATCTGAAACTTATGAAAAGAAATAAATAAATTTTATTTTTGCACATTATAGTCCATAGTAAAAACTAATAAAAATACGAGACCTATGAATGCAAATAAAATAAAAATTCTAAATGTGTTTATGGTATTACAAGTTGTCGACAAACTTCTGTAAACGTGCAATGCATTATTGCATTGCACAGTAAAACAAAAAAAGTCATAAATATATGGAAGCAAAACAATTTTTTGCAAGCAAGAGAATTACAAAAAAAAAAGAGAGAAAAATGTGGAAAGGCCAGACCAGTCAACCTGGTAATACCAAAAAAAAATTGTAACGTGCAAAAACGCCATTAAAATTTGAGTTTTATGTGAAAAGAATTAATGGAAGGCTTTAAATTGTTTGTAAAACTTGTGTGTGTGTAATATATACACATACATAGATAGGTGGTGGTTATGAAGAAGATGATGTTGATGATGGCGATGACGATGACGATAGTAGGGAATACAAAAGAAAGCATGCGTACTGCCAGCCAAGATAAATTAAATAAATGGGTTGGGCCTTAATAAAAGTAATGGCAGCATTAAATTGAATTTAAGTATTTGTTCTTTGTTCAAATAAATGAACAAAAGAAAAAAGTATTTAAAAAGGGTGTAAACTTTTATCCAAAAATAGACCAATAGGATTTTAGTTAGGGTCATCCAAACTAATAATCACTATTATTTTATTATTTTATTTTTTATTAATTTCTCTTTCTTTTAATTGTATTTACAGTCCAATTCCGATCAACAATCCTCATCTGCTGACATAAATCTTATGCAACAGGATTTAACATCACCAAATTCTGTTACAGCCAACTATCAACTTGCTTTGAGCCAAAGACACGCAGCAGTTGGTAATTTGGATCATCAACAGGATTTCTCTACGTATACAGCTAAAATGTATCATTCCTCAGCAGGTTATCCTGATCTAAGTGGCGGCACTACGGGCTCTGGTGTTAGTTCATATCATCAACAAGCTGCCGCTGCTGCTGCTACTGTTAGTGCACCCGTTTACGTACCCTCCAATAGAGCTTTGACAAATAGTCAATATCAACATGTTGCGGCACATTTTGGTACTGCTGCCGCTCAAAATGCTTGGACATCGGATAGTTTTGGTACTGCTCATGCCCAATTACCACCACAATTCTATACACAAAATGCCGTTATGATGGGTTCTTGGAGAGCAGCTTATGATCCTACAGGTTTTCAACGTTCCTCTCCATACGATAGTGCTATAGATTTTCAATTTGGCGAGGGTAGAGAATGTGTAAATTGTGGTGCTATTAGTACACCACTGTGGAGACGAGATGGTACAGGTCATTATTTATGTAACGCTTGCGGATTGTATCATAAAATGAACGGCATGAATAGACCGTTGATCAAGCCAAGCAAGCGATTGGTGAGTGCAGTGAGTGTTGATTTTTTTTTTAATTTATTTGTTTATGATATAATTTTAAAATATTTTTAAACCGATCATAAAAGGAATTATGAAATAAATATTTTTATTGAGTATTTTCAAAACTTACGCTTTTTTAACATTTGATTTTATTTGCATCTAATTTATCTTTATTTTTAATTAATAAAAAAATTTAATTTTTGATATAATCGAATTTTTATGATTTTTTTGAACAAAGAAAAAAAAACAATCCGCAATATAGTATAAAATTTGTTCAGAAAATGGGATTAACTGTGTACCCCATTAAAAGAAGGACTATATATTGAAGCATATCCCGAAAACTACTTGTCCGATTTTGTTCAAAAAATTCTAATTAAAATTGTTTTCTAGTCATTTTTACTTTTTAAAACGATCAACAGTTATGGAGATATTAAGCCTTGTTTCTTGCCACAATTCTGATTTTATACAAGAGATAAAGAATAACTAAACTTTCACTTTACAAAATTTCTGCAATAAAAGTTTTTTAAACCATACAACTTTCAAAAATATTTTAAATTTATATTAAAAAATCTAATATTTATTCTTCTTACAAAATATTTTAAAAGAGAATTCATATCTCTTTATTTCAGACTGCCACACGTCGTTTAGGTTTATGTTGTACAAATTGTGGTACACGAACCACAACTTTGTGGAGACGTAATAACGAAGGAGAACCTGTATGCAATGCCTGCGGTTTATATTTCAAATTACATGGTGTTAACAGACCCTTAGCCATGCGTAAAGATGGTATACAGACTAGAAAAAGGAAGCCAAAGAAATCCGGTAGTACAACCGAAAATGGCAAAGAGATTAAAGATGATGGTAAGTATCATTAAGCTCATTTATTTTATGTAATAAAACAAAAATTTATAGTTTTCTTTAATTTCTTTCTTTCAACAGATCTCAAACCTTCTTTAGGCTTAGAACGTCATAGTCTACCGGGTTCATTAGCTTCCAAATTACAAAATGATTTAGCCGTCAAGTCGGCTAGCTCATCATCAGCTTTGCATAATTTAAGTTTGGGTTCTGCAACATCTGCCTTGCATAGTTCTTTAAGCCATCATATGCATTTACCACATACTTCAGCCCAACAAACAAGGTTATTGAATAATGTCACCACTTCACACTCTTCATCTGCCCACATAGGAGCCACTACTAATACATCCACTACAAATGGCAATACAACTCATAGCAATAATTTGTATTCACCTTCAGCTTTAGCGGCCCAAAATAATTTGAGTCATTCCCAGTTATCTGGATCAGCTTTTGGTACACAAAAATATGAACATCTATTGGGTACGAGTAATGCTTTATCGAATGGTCTATCGCCCTCAAGTTCTGCCAGTTCTAATTATCATGCCCATCATCTGCACCATCATCATCATCATGCGGCCGCTGCAGCTCATCATGCAGCCTCAGCAGCACATCACCATCATCATCATTCACCCTCCTTGTCACAACATGTGCCCACCTCAGCAAGTAGTGGTGGCAGTTTAGGTGGTTATAGTGTTAAATCTGAATCTAATGCCACTAACTATGATTATGTTAATAATTGTTATTTTGGTTCCTCTTTTGGAGCTTTAGGTGGTTCTTCGGGTTCCTCAACGGGTATGCATGGTGCTACAGCTTCAGATATGGCTGGTGTATATCATCATCAGCATAATGTTATACAGGCGGCCAAATTAATGGCCACCTCATAAAAATTACATTACATTGACAGTATTACAGAGTTAAGTGATAATAAGTAGAGTTTATCGGATCTCGTACAATATTTTTTTTTTGCAAGTGTATTAAAGAAAACTACAGCGAGAAATAGAGAATTTCAAATATTAACAAAAATTAAAATCTACACAAGAAAGGTGTGCCCTTAAAAGAGCAGTTTTCCAACTATCATTTTAAAATAAATTTTCATACAAAAGACTTAAATTTAAATTTAAATTAATTATTTTTAAGATAAAAATATATTTATAGTTATTTTTATAAATAATTGCAATAATTTAATTATAAATATTACTGTATTAATTTAGTTATTGTTTTTTTTTTTATTATTATAATTTCAATATTATTAATATAATATTTAGTTAGTTTTATAAAATTTTTGTAAATATATTATTATACTTATAACTACTAATCTAAATAATAAGTATTAAATATTTGTATCCCTCCTCTCCTAAAACGAGTGCATTTTTCTGTTTTTTTTTTTTATAAATATTGTACAAAGTATTGTGTAATTTTTTAAATATTTCAATAAATAATAATAATTATTATTATTATTTTTAATTTAATCACATTCAAAATATGGCAATTAAATAAATGTGCCTTATTAAAAAAAAACAAAAAAAAAACAGTTTATACAGTAATTTTTAATAATTTTATCATATAAATCTTAGTTAAAATTTTCAATATGTAAAATTTTAAATTCAAAAAAATAAAAAACAAAACAAAATTATCAAGTTATATCAAGTGTATTTTAATAAATTAAATGAAAATAGAAAAAATATTCATATTGTATTTTATTTTTATATAAAAATTATTTTACTTACAATTAATTAATACAGGAACACATCAGACTTTATTAACTTAATGAATATCGTATACGTAGAAAATGAGAGGAAGCATTTTTATTCACAGGTTATCCGTGAAATTTCCCAAATTCTGACACTTATGGAATAAAACCGTATTATGATTCCTAATTTGTAATTTGATTGTAGAATTTCTCAAAAGACTTAAAATTTATAATTTTTGTGGTTTAAAGGGTATATAATTTTATCATATTCATATAAACCCCATCTGTCTGTTGAAATCAGTTTGTAAAAGCTGCCAGTTATCGTATATATATGTTTTATACATCAAATTTTAGGAAATATGCTCTAAAAATACGTTAATACAAATAACTAAAATCAGTTAATAAATAACTGAGATATTGCCAAGAAACCGAAGATACTACCAACAAAATTGTATTTGTTGTCGTCTTTTCTATACAAAAAACCGAAGATATTACCAAAAATTGTATTTGTTGTCGTCTTTTCTAGGCTCCTATATAAACTCCACAAAAGAAGTTAGAATCTTTTTCAAATTTGTTTTGCTACATAATTTAATGGCAGCTCTATATTGTTAATTTTTTCATGGATAATAAAAAGCAACAACAGTAAACTACATCAAATTTCTTTTTAAAACCTTTTAAAGCCTCTGTTTAAGCAGAAAATTTGAATTTTTATTAGAATTTTTTACTTGAGGGAATAAACACAATCGGTCCATTGGATTGGAATCCGAGATTTCGTTCAAATCACATTTTTAGAATTCGTTTTTGAACAAATGTACAACAGATTTACATTAACCATTGAAATGACAATTGTGTTGTTGTTTTTTGTATAAGCAAGTAATTTAGTTAACAACGGAATATTATGGTGATTACGAGTGTTATTGTTGTTTTTTATATAATATGTAACAATGTATATTTGTTCGGAATTAATGATTAATATGGCAGTTAAAATTTGAAAAAAAAAAAATTAAAAAGTGTAAATATGAAATTATGAAAGCATACTTTAGGGCACATATTTTATTATGAGTAAAATAGTGAACTTCCAGCCGAATATAGACTTCGCTCTCGTTTTAAACCATAAAGTTAATATTTAAATTTAAACAAATAGTTATATTATATTAAAATTTTAGTATAATATGTATAAATTTGTCCTAAAATCGGAAAATTTAAAATACTCCCACTTTTATACATGAAAATACCCAAAATCCCTACACGTATAAAACGTGTTAAACAAAATTTATATTTCTCATTGAAATAGTCATCCTGAAGTTATAAGATCCCTTCCCCCTGAAAATACCTTTTTGATGTTTAGCTTACATTTCTAATATATAAAAAAATCGCAAGAAGTTTTTTATATAACAATCGTATTTTTAAATTGGAACTTTTTAGCTCCAGTTCATTAAAAATAAAAGATCTCAAAACATTTTTCTTTTTATATTATAATTTTCTTCTTTTAAATTTAAAATAATATTTTCATATATTTTTACGTCACAATAAAAAACGATGTATAACTTACGAACTTTATTTATCAAATCCTTTTTTTTTCTTTAGGTGCCGTTTTTTCCCCCTCATCTAAAATCTCTATTTATTGACTTCCCTAATTTAATTTGGTTTTTGATTTATTGACTTTGGTTTTTGATAATTGTTTCGTCTCTTGTTACTCTTTGATATGAGGTACCAACGGCGCCATCTTTAGACTTTTACAAGAGGCGACCGTTAGTAAAGGCATTAACCTTATAGGATTTCAAACAGTTGGCAATTCTAATATTTTATATCGTAACTATCAACTGCACGTTATTAAATTCGATAAAGCAAATTATTGATGTTTTCGGATTATAGAGTTTTTCTAATATTTTTTTCTAAATAATGTTGTTAACTATTGATTTTATAGTATTAGAGTAGTCAATGGGTCGTTTTCAATGTATTTTTCCTTTGTTTTAGTGTCGAGATAAAATAAACTAAATTTAGTAAAGACAAGAACCTGTGTAATACATTAAAATTTGTTATCGTAAACTTATACAGCACAGACCTGCGTCGATTGGCTATAAGTTTTGCTGAGTCGAGCCGCCGCAATTCTGAAATTTTAATATAAATTTTTTAGACATTTGCTCATAAAATTCTTTATGAAATCGGCGACATTTTTAGAAAAGCGACTATCTCATAAATTTTTGCAGCAAGAATTTACTCCTCATGGCAGTGATATGTGAAGCAATGCTTCTGTTTCAAAAAACTTTTAAATTTCCGTCCATGTATATTTTAAATACAATTTGAAGATGTTTGAACCTCTGGGCGTTAGAAATTTTTTGTTTGAACCATCTCAGTGCCATAATTATAAAGTACTCGCACATCTACAAAAACAACAATTCCCTGTATTTTGTTAGTGTAAAACACTGCACACAATGTCAAAACGATATGACCAGAAAATGAAAGAATAAAGGAGAGGAAGAGAAAAAAATGTATGTTTGTTTACATCATAGTATAATTAGAAAGTATACTCGTAAGAACTGCTGTTTTGCAATGTTTTCATCGACGCACCTCGCGTTACTGTCAAATTGTTTTTGTATTCCTATGTAAATTTTTTTCGTGAGCATTTTACTATTCCTCTCATTTTCTATTCATATCATTTTGACATTGTGAGTAGTTTAACACTAACAAAACACATGGAATTGTTGTTTTTGTAGATGTACGAGTACTTTGTAATTATGCTATGCTATTTTCAATTTGACAGTACCGCGAGGTATGTCAATAAAAAAAATTGTAAAACAGCTGTTCTTACGAGTATACTTTCTAATTATACTATGGACACTTCTCTCTCACAAAAAATATTTTGATGTTTACTGGGATTTTTGTAAGCAATTGAAAAAACGTTGCCAGAAATTTAAAATTGGAGAATTTAAAAATTGGAAAATTTATATATTNNTTACACTAACAAAATACAAGGAATTGTTGTTTTTGTAGATGTCCGAGTACTTTATAATTATGCTATGGTTTATATTTATAAGCATAAACATAAACAAACAAAAATGTCAAAATCATAGAAGTTTAAAAATTAATAATAGGAGTATATAAATCAATATAAAACAATACTTGGACTATTTTTAATACATTATATGCAATTTTATAAAGTAAGAGTTTATATTCTTTAAAAGAATAAATACAGAAATTTAATTTATAATTCTTTCTACTATTCTCAGCTGATTACTAAAAGTAATTTAGTAAGAAGTAACCAAGAGCTCACTTAAACATTTGTTTCTGATTCTATTCCATAGGAAGAAGGCATAAAGAAGATACAAATGTTTTACTGGCTCATTGCAATCTTCTTGGATGAGTCACTTTTTAATCCTAGAGAAGATTATGTGTTCAAAAATATGCCACTTGGTGTTCGTAGAATTGACAAAGTGACAAAAGTAACTCCCGTTAAATGCTAAGAAGTCTAATTAATTCCTCTGAAAAAGCAGCTTATAGTATTGCTACAATTTGTCGGTCCAATGAATCATTTCTGGAACTGTTTGTAGTGGCAATGTAAGATTTTGATTATGGGCCTTTAAAATATATATAATTTTTTGGTGGCAAATTAAAATCCTTTTGGATACATATAAAATGCTTCGAATGCAAATAGAAACAGTTCGCGTTAATCATTTCTAAGAGGGAGCGCGAAAAAGTGACTTTTTGAAAAAATATTCGCTTTTGTTTTTCAAACTTTGAGACTTTCAAATTTGGAGAAGGGTATAAAGAAATCGGATATATATGTATAGATAACGTTAATACGCACTTCAATAGTTTGTGTTTTATATATTTAATAACTATATATCATTTTTCTCTTATTATCTTTTACATTTAAATAATAAGCAACCACAGGCTTACTTAAATATAAGTACTAACGATTTGTTTAAATTACAAAAAATACATTTAAAAACAATACAAAACATTTAACAGACCAGTAAATATAATTTTTACTTCTGGTTTTACGCTAGTTTAGGTCTTTAGGCTAAAAAGATGTACAAACATATTTCCATTATACCAGCAGCAGAAACGAGTCTAATGAGATAATATGTATTAATGCAGTTTATAAAAATTAATAACAAATAAATAAATTTATTTATTTTTTATTAACATTAATTTACTTAATAATTCACTATGATTATAGTGTGTACTGTTGGCTAAAGATGGGTGTGTAAAAATGTGCGTGCTTTTCTTGAGGAAATTATAAAAATATATTACTTAATATAAGTTGTTGGTATAATTAAGTAAATTTAAAAATGGTATTTTATGTTTATAATAAAGTTTGTAACATCAAATCATAAATTAGGTTGAATAGGTGATATGGCCTGGGTCCAAGAAATACCGCAAGGCAGAAGTAATTGCCGCATGTAAGTTTTATCAAACAATGCAGGATATTTATAATTGACTCCTTATAGATTTATTCTGTAAAACAAAACGAAAATCTGTTCCCACAATTTGTATTGAAAATAAGATCCTCGAACTATCTATACAAAATTGCATTATAGTACAAGCTTTTTTAAGAGATATCAGCAGAAAAGTGTAAAATAAAGCTACAACGGACATCTTGTGTTTTTAGTATTTTGCCCATAACTTTTTTATTTATCCACTGGATACCACACAAACCTTATGTACGGTAAATATATTTGTCCATACTTTCAACATATGGACAAATATACCTAGATCGACTCAGAAACCAGGACCTTTGGGGTCTTAAATGATTATTTCGACATGTTATACACGGAATGACAAAATCAATATCTTCATGATGAATAGTATAAAAAGACTCGTAATTTTTGTTGCTTTCAAATTCCAAATCGTCTATTTGACTTAATAATTTCTCTTTTATTCAATAGAAAATTTACTTTTACTTACTAGCTAAACAAACAACTAATAAAATCGATTGGAAATACTGGACCAATAACTTGCAAAATTGAGGTTCTTAAAATTTTAAATGCAAATAACTCAAAAAAAGACCAACTCAACCATCCAACTTAGAATCATTTTATGAGTTAAATTAACAATGTCCGTCCCATGTTTGGTATATATGATTTTTTTCTTTTTTACATGGACGAAGCCTATTGAACCTGGTCATGATCGGCTCATTGTATCACCTAGCTACCATACAAATATGGGGGCCAACATTCATAAATCTGTGTGCCAAATTCTGTAAAGTTCGGTCCATAATTGACCATAGCTCCAATATAAGACCCTATTTTGGAGAAATCACCCAAAAGTGCTTAAATATATGTGAATCCTTAGTATTGACGTAATATTCTATATTAGTATTTTTTATTTTACATTTAATTCAAGTATAGGTCCATAATTAATTCTCTGTCTATATAAAAAAATTTTGTTGATTTTAAAATTCATTACAACTTTTTAAATTGTTTGGCATGTGTTATAAACTAAAGCAAACAAATAAAAAAAGTAAATAAATAAAACAAAAACAAAATACCTATGTATTTATAAATTATTTATTACAAGCGGTTTAAAAACCGATTTATTTGCTTATAAAGAAATCTTACTAAAGACTTAATATTATACAAATTTATTTGATGATTTATATTATAAAAACTAAATTTTATAAACATTTCATAATTACAAACCCTTGCCAAAATAATGTTAACCCAAATATTTGTTTTAATTTTTTTTTTTTTAATTTTATAGTATTTCAAATCTAACGGTTAAATTTGAAGTATTTTTATTTATTTATGCATATATATTTTTTTAGGTTAAGGTCATTTAATATCAATGAACTCATAATTAGCATAAACGAAATTTTAAAATGCATTTTTTTCAACACTATTTATATGCATAATGCATTTGATAATAATGACAATAAAAACGATAACATATTTTGTACACAAATTGTAAAAATGAGACGCACAATTTTTTTTAAATAATTAATAATACAAATAGCAATAAATAAATATACAAACAAATAATGTTTAAAGTGTTACAGGTTTGTGGTTTAAGTCTTTTGTTTATTAAAAATATTAATAAATAACCTGGTAGAGAGTAAAATATTATTTAACTTCTTTATATATTTTCGAAGCAATTTATTTAAAAAAATGTATTTTCCCTATTTTCATATTCTTCAATTACACCCACTGTACCTACCATACCCGTACATATAATGAACACGCGACAATTTTGTGAAAAACATTAAAAAAATAATATTAATAACCGGTATTAATAAATTTTATTTTATTTTCTTCTGTATTTAAACAAACGTGACGAGAAATTATTTTGTAACAAACAATATATATTTTTTTTTTTTCATCATTTTACAGGTTCATTAAGTGTAACAAAATATGGGTGTAAGTATTTAAAATTGCATAATTTTTTATTTACTTTGTGGCGCCATTCCAACTATATAATCCATGGAGGAAGATTACAACGATCAACTAAAATCTCGTTTATCTTGTATGTTGGCATTGTCTTAAAATGTATTACAACTGAAAGTAAGTTTTTTTAGTTGGTCAACAAGTTGTTGAACAAGTTTATGAAATCGGAAGAAAATTTTAATATTTAGCGAAAAACAATTGTTTTTACATATATTTCCTATGACCAAAGATATGCTGTAACCAATGTATGTATTTGGAAAAATAGTTTTCTTTGGTAGTTCGAGATGTTTAAAATATTAATTGAAGTTTCTGCCAAGTTTCTATAGAGTTTTAAGTAAAAGTATAAATTTTTTACACAAGTATTTGGTATCTAAGTAAATGTTATAATATGGAGATTAATAATTTATTAAAAACAGTTAGTGGAATGTAATTTGATTGCAGATAACGTACACTTGTAAGCGTATTTTGGAAGAGATTTACAAGAACTATTGATATATGCAATTTATTTTCTCTCATATTTTATATGAATTTTTAGTGGTTTTTCAAAAAAATAAAGAAATAAGATGCCCGAGATGGTCAACTTTGAAAGACCACACACTACCCCCTTGATTCGCCAGTCCCTAGTCCCTATACTGTTCCAAATCATAATAATTTCAAACCGGAAAATCGGTGGGTTCAGAAATTAAGATAATATGTATTAAAAATTTTAGTGTTTAGTGAAGTTGGGTACCCAATATATAGATAGTCCTTGTAAATCCATAGCCCCTTAAAAAATAACTTTTATAACTTCAAGATATATGGGACGACAATTATTTATGTATGCTAAGGTACGGTATAGGGCCTCAATTGAAAACTTAAAATTTTATGTAAATCCAATCAGCCGTATATAAGTTACAGATATATTTCCAAAAACTTCGATTACACCTTATTGGTTTTGTAATAATCGGATAAACATAACAGAAATATAAAGTATTAAACTAATACCATACACCCTAGTAGTTTATTTGGTGACAAATAACCCGCTGCCAAACAGTGGTCCCAAAACGATTTTACTTTTTTTTTTAATAATTCTGTAACATTAGAACTGCAGGAAGTATTTGAATGAAATTACACATGAACAATCCAGAGTCGTATATTAATTTGGAAGACATGTTCTTAGCATATCTAGGGGACGGGTGGTGGACCTCCAAAGTTGGTCGGCTATGAATATTTTTAAATAATTCTGCAAAATTTTATTTATGATTTGATTGAAACAAATTATGCACATAGATAGTCTAGATTCTCTAGATTCTGTATAAAATTCTTAATAATTTTCGTACAAGGATCATATATGTACGTATGTATGTGGTTTAGATAAAAAGTTATATTATTTTGAAACAGAAAATTTGAATAAATTTTGTTTATTCAAATTTTCTGTTTCTGTTGGTATAACAGTCCCCCCACTGGCCCTATAAAAATGTTGTTAATTTTTTTTTTTATTTTTTAGTTTTTTGTTTACTCAAAAATATTAAAATGAAAATAAGAAAAGAAATACCTTGATTACATAGCTACATATGTTAGCTAAACACCAAAAAAAGACAAAAAATATCTACTGAAAATGTCTATTTTTTGAAATTGGAATTTCGGTATTTTGGAATTAACAATTAATGAAAAAGTTTGGTTGTAATAATTCATTATTATATTTATATATAATTATTATTTTTCAAGTAATAACCTTTCCTACGATACTAAATATTTGCACAAAATTTTTACTCAATTGTTTTAAAACTGACTCTTGACCCTCTTCAACAAAATTTGCACATTTTCCTTCATTTCTATGGTAAATGTAGCAGTAGCAACATGTTTTTTTTTAATAACTTTGTGTAGCTTTTGAACCAATAAATAAATAAATATATTTTAATAAAATTAAATCATAATTTCAAAATTTTACTTTAGTCTATTTTTTACTTTATCTTTCTAAAGTAAAAATTATAAACCACACATGTAAGCGTATTTTTCTGTAGAAAGTTATAAGGACTATTTGTGTGCAACTTTTTTTTTTCAATCAAATCATAAATAACAATTTTGGAGATTTAAAAAAAATTGTCATACTTGAGGTAACCAAATATGTAGGTCCACTCCCCCAATCCCCCAGAATCGCTAAGAACCTGTCCTCCTAATCCTAATTGGTACCACTATGTGCCACTCTTCATCGATCACCAATGAGCGTATTGACAATTGCCACTTTACTGACTCATTGTAAGCAATAAAGTTGTTGTATGCACACAAAAGTAGCCATTGAGGTGATTGTGTGTGAGGTGGCAATAGACTTCTTCATAAAACAAGCCTATGTAAATGTGAATAGTCACGTAGCTAATACAGTGACTAGTGATAAAGTGATGTAGTGTTTTTAAGTAAATTGTACACAAATGACACCATATACCCATCAACTATGTAGGGTGTTTGGTATGTTTTAGTTTACAACAGACATAATAAACTCCTCAATCTGTATGTTAAAAGGCATTTATACAATAACTTATACTATACACTATGCAACAAAACTACTTTCATTGTTTTCTTTTGCTATTTTTAATTTTTCTTTTTTTTTAGTTTTGTATAAAAAATACTGACTGACTTAATGTCATGGTTTATATTTCTATTCAGTAGTTTTTTTTTCTTTATTCATTGCAACTAATTTATCGACATACCATTTGCTTTTACATCTATCATATATAATGACCAAGTAAATATTACATGAATAGTGCAAAAAATAAAAAGATACAAACACGCAAACCAACTACATAATTATCATAAATAAACTAACAAACAAAAA
The DNA here is from genome assembly GCA_001735545.1 of Phormia regina. Taxonomy (NCBI): domain Eukaryota; kingdom Metazoa; phylum Arthropoda; class Insecta; order Diptera; family Calliphoridae; genus Phormia; species Phormia regina. Next base: position 34,276 of record MINK01172003.1, read on the forward strand.
ACATTATTATTGTTATTGTTATTGCATATTAACATCATTGATGCAGAGAGTCAGATTAAAGACTCTTAACCAAAAAACTTTGGTTTAAAAAAAGAGTCTTTGACCGGTTTTAGCGCACTTAAGTAGCAGATACATATTATATTTACGTTTGATATCTTTATTGACTATGTAAAGATATTTTTATTAAATAAACTGCAGAAAACATTTGGATTTGAAACATTTAAGTCATCGGTTTAAACTGGCGGTTAAAATTAAAAATAATTATTATTAAAGTAATCCTTTAAAGTGTTTATAAAATGTATTTTTCTTATAAATTATTTTGTTTCGTTGTAATTTCCTTAACAACTGTAACGGCTTATACACGCGAAATTGTTAATGATAAACCGCAATTAAAAGAAAAACGTAAGAAGAAAATATATGAAAATGTATTAATGATAAAAGGATTAAAATAGAAGGATATGAGGAGGGAAAAGTGAATATTTATTGACGAAATTAGTGTTTAATTAATAAAATAAATTAAATACAGTTATCATCAAACTGAATGAAATATTTGAAAGTATTTTTAAAAAAGTTATTTACTAAAAATAAATTTAATTTGTTTTATTCCAACGAACATATAATATATATTTTCGGATTTAATATTTCCGATTTTAATGAAATTCGCTACCGATATTATTTTGTATTGCAAATGCTGCTTTCTGTGTAAAGACTATTATCTATTCAAAAATATTACGTTTCATAAATGAATAACCGATTGTTTTTTTTCCAAAAGTAATTAGACTTTATTGCTCATAACTTCTAATAAAAATCTTATTACAAATTTTTCATTTTTATTTCATCTAACTTAGACTTAAAGACTAAAGATTAATAAAATTCGTAGTTATAAGCAAAATACCTTAAATACCAAAAGCAATTTCTCAATTTAAAGTGCAATAAACAATAAACATTTGAGTTGTTGTTATGTAAAGTAATACAATTTAAATTTAAATTAAATTCAATTTTTCTATGCAAAAAATTTTTTCCATTCTTTTTCTTTTCCAATTGTTTTTTTTCCAAAATTTAATTTATAATTTTAAATTTGAACTCATTTCCACTCTTTTATTAAACACACCTGATATTTAGCAGTTTTAGCGTTTAAGATGGCCCCACCAACGACAAAATTTCGCTTTTTTTATCACCAGATATGGTATCATAAATTTATATTTTAACATTTTTTTCCAAAAATATTATCTTTTACTTTTTTATATCCAATAAACAAAACGGAGCTACACTGGTGCATATTCCTATAAACGCACTTAATTTTTTT
>MINK01172004.1:23193-38184 GCA_001735545.1 Phormia regina
GATGGTGGGTATAATAGATTCGGCCGAGCCGAATATAACATTCGCACTTGTTTTTTCTAAAATGTGAATAACATATGCAAACTTAAAAAGATGGTGATAACCTAACCAAAAAGCTTTATATTTATGTATACCAATCGAATACGTGAACATCCTTGTTTGCTGTCTGTTTTAAAATGGAATCACTCACTTCAAAACACTTTAGAAGTACAAAAAATACAAAAATTTATACTTTTTTTAGGAAATACTTATAAATTATGTTCAAACAAATGGTATTTGGATCCCCTTATATCTAAGGGGACGTGGACACACATTTGGGAACCAATGTGCTCTAAAAGACGATTTAGTACTAGTAGTAGAAATAAGTTGCAAACGGCTAACAGCCGATTTTGAGCCAACGCCGACAAATTTTAGATAAAACTCCGCCGCCGCTGAAATAGATCGACGCAGGTCTCTGGTTCAAAACATTTAAATTATAAACAAAGTTATTTTCTGGCGAAGATTCACAAACCATGGGTGGATGTCGGTGTTACTTCCGCGATTGTCATGTAAATAATACAAAATTTCCCCGCATGCATTTCTTTCGTTTTCCTCTCAAGGATGTGGAACGCTATAAGAAATGGCGCCAGTATACAAAAATGGAACATATTCAAGAGTTTCCTGAAGTGCGTCGTAAAAATACGAGCATTTGTGCACGGCACTTTCGTATCGAATGTTTTATGAATTACAAAATGGAACGTTTGGTTCCAAGTGCTGTTCCCACATTAATGCGTCTCTCGGACGACAAAGCTCTTGATTTTGAATTAGATAATGAAAATGGTGTTTTGGTTACGCTGGAAAAAACAAAATATCCACATTTGATACCGCCTCAAGGTTTCGAGTCTCCCTTACAATTGGAAAATGACAAAATCTTAATAGAAAAATTAAATATGTTACAAAATCAAGAATACCAAACAGAAGTGGATGTAACAGAAGAGATGCATTATTTAGTTACAGATAATCAAATAGATTATCAAGAAATGATGATTACGAAGAATTCAAAACCTTTAGTTAACTCTGTAGAAATTTTGGAAGCAATACAAGTAACGGCGCCCAATATAAAAAAACGTCCAAGAGAAATAAATAAAGAGCAAGAATGTGAAGGTAGTAATATTAATAAAAAGTGTAGAATTTTGAATTCAGCAAATTGCACTGGAGGACAAAGGAAAGTTGGAACAATAGTTTTGGCCTCACAGCCACTTCAAACGGAAAGTTGTGATATAATAAATAGTGATGACATTGATTTTGTAGAGTCTGAAGAAATTGAAAATCCACATGAGTTGATTAACGATGAGGGTAATTTATTACTAACTGCAGATAACTTCATCACTAGAAATAGTATACAAGAAGATGACGAAAATATAGAATTTGTTGAAATACATCAAGATGATTTGCATTACGAATTGCCTTCTAATGATACCGATTCAACAATTGTTCAGTTAAAATCTGACATGCAAATTGATTCTAACATATTGGATGCAAATAAACAGAAGATCCATTCGTTAGAAAATGAATTATCCGAGCTTAGGGAAAAGTGTAAAGACTTTAATATTTTACAAGTTAAACTATCCATATTAGAATGCGAAAATTCCGAACTTAAAACAACTAAACAAGAAAATGAAGAATTAAACAAAAAATTACTTGCATTACAAATGGAAAATAATCGTATTAAAAAAACTATGAAAGATAACAAAACTTTAAGTGATAAATTGCTCGAATATAGTGAAGAAAATAAGAAACTTAAAAAGGAAGTTAGCGCTATGGATATTTTAAAAGCTGATCTTATTTCACAACAGCAGGAAACTAAGGAATTGAAAAGTCTTTTGGAAACATTGAAAAGTTCCCAAAATAAAGAACAAGAAAAAAGAAAACAATTTGATTTGGAATTGGAAACTGAAAGGTCCAATTATTTGGCTAATGAACAGAAACTAAAGGAGGAATTATCAACTTTAAAAAGAAACTTAGAATTGGCGCAACAAAAATTAAAAGACAGCGAAGAGAAATTGAAAGAAGTTAAATTGGACTTAAATAGTATGAAAAATGAAAAAGATCATCTTGCACAGCGGCACGAAGAACTTGAGCAATCTCTTAATAATATACAAAATAATTTTGATCTCAAACAAAATGATTATAGAATATTAAAAACCAATTATGATAATCAACAACAAAAATATACTGTTTTAGAGCAAAAATATTGGAAATTACAAGCCTTACAAAATCAAGAATCAATTGTATCCACATCTAAAAAGGTTCCAACTCCTGCTGCCGTGTCTACGCCCTCAAACTCAGCAAGTTCTCTAACAAAAGCTCAACTCTTTAATGGTATTAAACGTTATATTAGTGCTTCAATGGTTTCACTTTTGCGCATGGAAATGTTTGGCAGTTCAGAACGCGAATGGAAAAATGATGAACGTCAAGTTGCTGTAGATATTTTGCGTTTAGGTGAAACTGTTTATAAGTATTTTACAGATGAATGGCGTTTTCGCCTACCAGCATTACGTGATGTACGTAATTGGTTGAGCCAATCGGATCAAATGATGGACGAAGAAGAGGATCTTTAATATAAATTTGAAAAATTGTGTAAGGTAGAATTTAAATATTTTAATGTACATAATTATTTAAAAATTAAGTAGCATTTAAACAAACAATAAAATGAGTTTTCTTTTTAATTTTTTTAAAAGGTCCGCTTCTTTAAAATTATGTATTTTGTATAAGTATAGACACAATAGTTTCTCACGTTTACAGTATACATCTGATTTCAATAACTAAAATTATTACTTTGGTCCTTTAGGCCCCATTATATGTTTTTATAATACAACAAAAAAGTTACATTGGGTCTCAGTGCAAATGTAGAAAATTTACAAATTTATTTTTCAAATGAACATTTTTATCAAATTTAAGTTTAATTCTCAGAATAATTATTAAAATTTCGAGCATAATAGAATAATTTCTTCAGCAATGATGAAACTGGTGGTTTTTCCAAATCACATACAATAGAGGTTGACTTTAAAAAATAAAAAAAGAACTATATTATTTAAAAATATTAAGCAAAGATAAACACAATTTTACCGTTAATTCCTCTACACAAAAATCATCACTGGAAGCATCACATATTTTTCCCGGAGGACATGATCCTACCACCTCCGAAGGTATTAAGGAACCAAAACAAAAAGCAAATGTAGTTCGAGAAGTACAAGCGAAAACTTGATTTGAATTACATTTTCCACAACTAGAGGTATCACCGCAACTAGCTGGTAAAGTGCTACGTTGGAAACAGATATTTGGTAAATTTGTACAGACTAAACCGTCTGGACAGGTGAATAACTGATTGGTATTTGGTTTAGAAGCTAATGTTAAGAATGAAAATTATAAGGAGTCTTTATAAAGTATTTTAACATAATAATAAAATACCTCCAAAACACATATGATAGGATGTCAAATTAACACATGCCACATTATTCTCTTGACAGACATTACAGGCAGCATTTACGGATTTAAATGTTAGAATACATATTGTTAGAAATGTTAACTGCAATTTATATAAATATCATAATTGATAAATTATCCTTTTATTATTAAAACAAATTTACTTACTGTATCACACAGGATAGTTTTCATTTTTATATTTTTTAATTTGAGTTTGCTCTTTACAATGTCTATTGTTTTAACTTGAACATTGATGACTAAATAATATTTTCAAAATTTCTTTTCATCGATTAAGTTATTACCATTAATAGATCTTCATCATTTATTCTCTAGCCATAAAAATTTTGGACAATAATAATAGGGTACCACCGAAATTTTTAAATCAAATTTAAGTACGCAATGTTAATTAAATCATAGTATTATTATAATTTTGAATCGTTAAATTGAAATTACTGAAATATGATTTTTTCTTAATGTAAGTAAATTTGTCCCTATTATCCTAAATACATATATATTCATGAAATATGTCTATAGTTATTAAGAGAATATACTCTAAAGAAATATTTAGAGAAATAAGCTCTACCCTAATGTAAAAGTTTTATTATTCCTGGACTGTTATTATTGATATTTGTTTATCTTATATTAGGGTGTTAATTAAACTTTAAATTGTTAATTAACTTCAACGATTGGAACGGTTTTTCATTGTCAAGTTTCTATAAGCGGTTATCTACAAAACAATCAACTTAACAATGTACAATGGGCACCGTAAAAGTGTGACGGCATTAATTTCCAACAGTCGGGCATTTAAAGGTCTGTGATATAAGGCCCCGTCTATAAATAGCATTAAATTTTAAAAAACAATAAAAATCCAAGACGAGTTAGTTGGTTTTAAAGCCGATCCCCACGTTAAATTTTGTAAAGAAATGTTAAATATGGCAAATGTATCTTCCTATTGTTTGATCGTTTTTGTAAATATTGTAAAAAAAATATAACAATTTTAAGGTTTACCCAAATTTTGTTGCTTCAAAATATCAAATATTCAAAATTTTCCAAAAATTGATTTAATTAATAAAATTTAATAAATTTACCAAATTTCAACAAAAAAGCAATACATTCTTAAAGAGAATGCAAATAAAATTCTATATAAAAGAACAGAAAAAAAATAAACATGATGTGAGTGTGATATGTATTATTCACATACGGTTATATGGGTCTATCTACGCTAATCTGAACACCTTCAGTACCTATAATTTATAATCTATATTTGCACATATTTCTATTCGATGTTATCTTTCGATTTTCAGCATTTATTATTGCCTAAACAAAAATGTTGTAACGTGATTCTATCTAACAAGCAAACAATATTGATAGCAAAATATAAATAAAAATCACATCATTGCTTTATATTCTCAAAACCAGTTTTTATTTTTATTGATTTTCTAATTTCACACATATATACATATGCTGTATAAATGCATTATCATACATTTTAAAATTACATTAATTATTAAACGGTTACAAGCTAAAGTAACTCACTAGAAAATTACTTAAATTACTGACTACTATAATAAACCAATACACACCAAATTTTGTCAAAAACTAGGAAATAATGAAATGGATAGATAAATCATTTTATCATGTAAATTTTGCTAAAGTTAAAAAGTGGAAATGTGTTTTTCAAGGGAAATATTTCGAAATGTAAAAGATGAAACACAAATTTAAATTTAGAGTATAAAAGGGAAAATGGCACGTCTTTGTTTAGGATAATCTTTGAATTCCTTGCGATAGTTACGATGTTTGCCCAAGGCCCAAACGGTCATTTGATAAGCACCAGCAACGGCAAACAAGAATGCGGATAGACAAGAAGTCATAATGGAGAATGAAACCCAGGCACCGATTTCATAGGTATAATTTGGGCAAGATACCAAGCTGAAAAGAAAAACAGATGGAAGGTTAACATATCATGTAAAGAAATAAAAATTATTTGAAAAAACTTACTGGAATAAGTTGGTTAGAGGATTGCCATCTGGAATAGGAATCTTTCGTACTTTTGTGCCGGGTGGTCTCAAGTTACGTAAAGCGATGTGTATCGAGAAATTACCCAATTCGCAGAACTAAAAGTGTAAATTAGGTATTAATCCTACATTTAATATTCTTCTTTAATTTTCAGATATTTTTGAATAAAAATAATTTTGTTCTTGCAAATATCAAAACATTTAAAATTCAAGAGAGATATTAAAATTAGCTTATAAAATAGATTTTTAAATTATTTTACAAAATACTGCAAACATTCTTCTGATATTATAATTTAAAGAGTACATTTTACTGGTAATTGTGTATAAAATTTGAATATTATAACTATAAATATTCATTAATATGCTCATGCAGTTCAATTAAAACTTACCACAAATCCAGCCAATGCAGCCCATACTTGACACATGCAGGGTTCAGTAAATAACGGATGATTTACATGATAGGATACATACGCCGTAAATCCCCAGTAATAAGAGCAATTCTTAAATAGGTTACGCAAGGGCATAGTAGCATGAGAGAAACGATGAACAAATATGGTTTCCAGCAAACGTTTTACATAGTGGACTGTGTAACAAGCCGCTGCAATACTAAAATAAATTTTCAAAGCAAAAATTAATCAAATACAATTTTCTATAAAAAGAAACAGGTGGAGATAATTAATGCAAAATGAAAGAGAAAAAATAAATTAAATATTTATGTGCGCTTAGTTAGTATTAAAGTTTTTTGTTACGACATTTCGATGCGTTAATGGTATTCGAAAAGGTCAATTTTAGTTAATCATCATTATGCGAGTTTTTGTCGATTTTTTTGTTTTGCAATTAACTCTATACAAGTCTATTGTTATTAATAACAACATAAATGATTTGTTGAAAAAAAAAGAAAGTTGAAATTTTGTATATTTTAGATTTTCCACCTATCATCATTCATGTCTATTTTTTTTTATTAACTGCTATGTTAACTATTAACTACTTACTGTGTTGTCAAGCTAATGGGAAGTGTGGCCGATTTTCCATAAACTAATTCTGGTCGAGTGTAGAAGAGTAAATAGACAATGAGAGGTCCGGCATATTCAGCTAAGAATACAGTCTTCCAGCCAATTTGTGGTCCCAAATCTTTAATGAAAACTCGATCACCGGAACGTAAATTTAATGATTGCAACGTATCAGTATCTTTGGTAGCTTTTCCACGCGGTTCCAAACGAAGGGATTGTCTATTGGGATGTGGGGTAGACTTTAACTTTTGATGTATTAACTCCCTTAAGTCACCCATATTTGTGGCTGCTGGTACCGTAATTTTGCCATAGGGTTTCGAGTTTTTAGCATTTAAAATTTCCAGCTAAAAACAATGTAAATATTAATTTAAATAGAAAATATAATAATAAACTTATTTATCACCTCCATTTTGGTATATATTAATTTTGTACTGGTCACTATTCCAGAATTTATATTTTATTTATTGATATCGACGACCGATTAACCACGGACGCGTCTGCTCTTCAAGAAATTTGTAAAATGACAGTGAGAAATTTCAAAGTTCAATTTCTCCTCAAAGGAGAAAGTTTTCAACTGTGTTCAGTGCTGCCAACTCTAGCGCCTAAATAGCTAGATAACAGGGATGGAAAATAAAAATATTTTACGGTATCAAAATGAATTACAAATAGTACTTTTTTCATCCTCAAAATTAAAATTTTTGATAATTATTTGGTATTGGAAGAAATGTGGTATCTTGAGGGTATGGGGCTCAGGCAAACTAAAAAGGATTCTGAGAGATCATTCATCTCTGGATCAAAAGTGTCTTAAATAGAAAATTACTTTGAATCTTTTTTTAAAAAAATTGTAAGGAAAACTAGCCATGAGATGTATAAAGATGAAAAACATTTCTTTTTAGAAACACAAACAAGAATTTGGGGGAATATAATGTGAAAGTACTTCAAGTGATTTTTTTTTTTTCATAATTATGATTATTGTGTAATAGACGATGAAACATTTATACAGGCTGACATTTTTCAACTTTTTGGCCAGAAAATTTATGTTGCAAATGCTAGAGTGATGTCGTGTATCAAAGAAAACAATATTCCCAATAAAATTTTGGATTTCGAAAGTAAAAAATGGTTCCATTAAGGCAGAAATATACGCGAATGAGTGTTTTTTGAAAATACTTTTCTTTTTCCTAAGAAAATACAGTGTATACGCTGTTTACTGGCCTATTCCAAATTTACTATTTATTTAATTTCGAAATATCATACAAATATTTTCAACGACATACCTCGCGGTACTGTCAAATTGTTTTTGTATTCGCATGTAAATTTTTTCGTGAGTATTTTACTCTTCCTATCTTTTATTCTCTCATATTCGTTTCATATAATTTTGACATTGTGTGCAGTAGTTTTACACTAACAAAATATAAGAAATTGTTGTTTTTGTTTATAATTATGCTATGAGAAAGTATACTCGTAAAAACAGCTGTTTTACAATCTTTTCATCGACATATTTTGCGGTACTGTCAAAATGTTTTTGTATTCCTATATAAACTTTTTTCTTGAGTATTTTACTCTTCCTATCTTTCATTCTCTTATTTTGCGAGTACTTTATAATTATGCTATTGGCTTATCCCTTCTTTGGTTTATCAATGTGATAGACTTGGTACTATTTTCAAGCGATTTTATCACAAGTACATCAACTAAAATATTTTAATACAACACTGAACTCTAAACCATTCACAGTAGCATCAAAACAAAGAATTCTATAAGTGAGGTTACCAGATAAAACAGTTCATATTTGGGAAACAATTTTTTTAAAATACCAAATAGTGTACAATATCACATTAAAATTTTCGACATTTAATAATCCCAATAATTTTGTCAGAACTTGCTTTTACTTCTTACGTATTTCTATTTGAAAGTGATAATTTTAATTAACGCAGCTTACAATTTTTAATAAATTTATTATATGTATATCTTACATTTTTTGATTTGTCTCTATATATCGAACACTGTATTAATTGATATATTCTCTATATATCGAACACTGTATTAATTAGATCCTTAGTGACGTTTATAAATCTTAATAATCTATTATTATAATCACTAATAGTTGACAGTAAAATCTTTGTCCAATAAAGGTGAAAATTTCAATAAATCTGGCAACATGGTGCGAGTTTCATTTTTATTATTTTTTTCTATAAATTCCGCGGTGAGTTATACTTTTTTGTGTAGACCAGGCTCGCCGAGATTTTTGTCTTCAAAACGAAAATATACCCAATCACGTTAAAAATTTAAAAGTGTATAAATAAATGTTTAAAATTTAAGAAAAATATATTAAAATGGTTAGCAAAGTCGAAGAAAGGTTAGTATTTGTGTTAATTTCTAAGAGAAAAATATAATAAAGTCGATAGACTAATATCGTACAACAACATCTCTTCACTTGAGGGAAATATTGATGGATGCATTTTTCTCTTTAGAATTTTTAACAAATGTTATGCAATGTTCTTTTTGGAGTTTCTTGCCGAAAAAATGCAATTATATGCTAAATGATTTAAAAACGATTAAATTATAATAAAATGTATTTATTGTTTTCTTTGTGTTAAATGAGCTTTTTAAGTTTATTGTTTTTATTTAGGTTCTGAACTTATTCATTCTCATTTATAATTCTCTTTAAATTTATATTCGCTATTTAACAACGCTTTGTGGGAGGTATTTATCTCGTTTATTATTGTTTTTTGTTTTTATTCAAGTCTACCAGTTGTTACTATATACATTCAGACATATGTATATAAGTATGTACCTGTTATCCTTCACCTTCACTCATAATAAAGCATCTTAATAGAAATAATGACCTTGAACTCGAAACTTGATTCTTGATCTTGAATAATTAAATGACTAGTAATATTGTTCTTTGCTTCTTTTCATTTTAGTTCCAAAAAGGTTCCAACATTTCACATAATCCGTGAGGTTTACGATAGCAATAATGCCCATCAACGTTTTGAAGCCGAACTCGATAAAGCTCTTGAAGCCAAAGTTGACTATATTATTATAGAGCCACCAAGATTGGGAGATGAAACGGGCCGTTGGATAACAGTAGGCAATTGTCTGCATAAAACCGCAGTTGTTTCTGGTATGGCATCTTTGTTGTCAAGTCTTTTGTGGCATAATCGTCCTGTTATAGCTGGTCCCATGTGTGCCGTATCGTTATTTTGTACTGGTTTGTATACAGTCTCATGGAATTATGATCCCTGCTGCCAATACCAGGTATTAGTAAACTAAAAAATTTATATTATGAATATTATTTTATCGAAAAACTGCGTGATTCCATAAAAAATGTTCTTTTTTAAATGGTGAATTGATAATATTAATACGTCTAAAAAGAAATTCAAAAATTCAAAATACTCATTTACCTCTCTAACTCACTTAAAAACGTAAATACTATTTTTTCGATTGCAATTGAAATTGTCATAATTCTTCTTCTTTACTCGACTTTTTTATATCTAAAATTGTGTAAATGCGAGTTTCTTAGGGAAATCCAGTTTTCAAAGTCCTATATCTCCCAAAATATTTAATTAAGCTCAAAAAATTTTTTATCGTTAATTTTATTTTTTTTTTAATTTTTATTATCAATATTCAATAACCTAGCCTCTGGACCATAAGGGGTTACATATTTCAAATTAAAACCGATATAAGTACTATTAATGACGAAAAAATCGAATAAATCGATGCTGAGTTAGGAAGGTCTATTTAAGCCAAAATTTGTTAAATAAATTTCCATTCATTCATTAAAATTCATTACACAAGTTTTATTTGGATTTTGAAATGCTATTTAATTACAATTTAAAAGTAGAAATATTCTGATTAAAGTGTTTACTGGCTGTTCAATGATTTTCGGTCTAAGAAATAATGACGATAGGACTATGTCCGTCCTATCGTCATTATTTCTTAGACTGGTTCAATAACACCTGAGATATCGGGCAAAACGCATTTTCGATTTATTAAACCCGTTGTTTTAGGAAAATAAAAATGTATACATATGTACGGTATAGATGTCACATAGGCATTTCCAGAATCCGTTCAAATCTAATATACATACATATGTATATTAGTTAGCATATACCATAGTTTTATTTATTGAAAAAAATTGTTTATAAGTTTATAATATTAATAGAAAAATACCTTTACAATTTAACTAATTTTTTATATTTCATTCTTTTCAGCAGGTGGAAAATAACGAAGAAGTTCTTAACAAACTGCCTTTAGCTGATGTTTCTTCGCCTGTGATCTTGGGTTATGAACCCAATACAAAAACCAAATATTTACATCGCAGTGTCACTCTTCTATCTGCTGCATTTTGTGCTTGGCAAATTTGGCGGTCGTACAAGTAGTTTAAATAATTATATATTAAAAATAAAAATACATCAAACCTACAAAATATGTTCAAAATGAACTCCCCCTGCACATACGTTTAAAGCAGCTTTCTTTAAAGTTTAAAAGAGTAAAAACTAAATAATCTATTTTATTATTAAACAAAAGGAAAAAAAACAAAGAAAGAAGTGAGAGTGAAAAAACCAAAATATCTCAGTTTTATTTTATACTACTTTTTAATTTTTATAATTTATTAAATTACAAACAAAATCAAGCCAGTGCATTTCGTTTTAAACAATATGCAATAATTCATTAATATGTTTCTTAAACAACACTTTTTTCAAATTATATTAAATGACATGCATTTTTTAAATTAATTATAAACTAGGAAGACCTTATTTGTTAAATTATAAATGTTTTGCTTGTGGTTGTTTTTTGTTGTTTTCTTTTATAAACACACTTAGAAACATGTTGTCCTTCCAGTGTTTTGAAAATGTTTAGTGTCTACAATAAAAAACATAAAAAATACTTGCAACAAATACATACTGTTTAATTTAGGAATTGTAAATTGAAAATTTAAATATGTATAATACAATATAAATTTTGATTTTAGAGCTTCATTTAATTTTTAGTTTACTTTTTATTTTATTTTGAACAAATTGTAGTTAAACTATTTTATTTTTCATTTCTTAAAATGTTACAGCAATATTTTTAAGGTTTTATTTTACTAAAATAAGCATTGTATATAATTTGCAAATTATTTTACTTGTATATATATTTTTTTATTATAAAACTTTGAAAATGCTGTCTGTAAAGTTAATTAAATTGATTTTGTAAACATAAATTTAAAATTCTAAATTATTTAGTAAATTCTTTTAAGACGTTTAAAATTATAAATCTAAAATTGTTATAGAATACGTATAAAAAGAAAACAAAATCACTAAAAAAAACTGTAGACAAAAACGTGAACCAAAATAAAAAATAAAATAAAAACAATTACTTAAAAAGTTTTGGCTTATTAAATAAATTGTATTATCATAGAAACATTGTACTATCATAATAAAAGGTTTCAATAATTTGATTATATTGAAAACTAATGAATTAAATTTGGATATTCTTTGGATTGAGAAAGATCATTGGAGATATTTCCAGTTTGAAAAATAAAAGAAGAAAATACTGCTGCACATGCTGAAATAATTTAAACGATTACTGAACCAAGGGCGAAATAAAAATCGTGTGATATCCATCGTATCCGTAAGTCGTCTTTTTAGCATTTTTTTATCGTGCTAAATTTTCGGGTTTTAATTTCAGAAATATATACAAAAACTAACTATTGCTATACCCATTATCATAAAATAAAGTAGGTGTAACATGCACTATACTTTTATTTAAAAAAAAAGTTCTTTGAGCAATGGCCCAACTAATCCGTTGAAATATGTGTTCCCAAAACCATATATCAATAAATTTAAAAATTTCTAAATTCTTGTTAAAAAATTTGTTGAGTAAATATGTATGTGCTCATATACATTTACAATTTTGTTTAAAATAAAATGTATTACACTGCAACAGACTTTAAAAAAATATATTCTTGTCTATAAAAAAAATAAAAAATTGGTTTAACCCCTAAATGTATAGTGTAGCATATATGGTACATCGCTATCATCAAGCAGTTAAAACGAGGTTATAAATTAATAATGTAAATATATTATAAATTAATACAAAAATTAATTTTCACTTTGTGTTTTTCCAACGTTTTTTGTCGACTTTTTTCATGCATTTAAGGTTTAAAACCAAACACCGGAAAACGTTTTATTTTTCAATCAAAATAAATAAATTCAACACAATTTTTAACTTTTATAATAAATATCACAAAAAAGATATTTATATTTTTTATTTCGATCGCGATGAAAATAATTAAACTTTTAATGAAAATAAAAAATAAAAATTATGATGGATTTTTATTATTTTTTGAACATTAAAGATGGTTTTTTGATTGAAATAAAAATATAGAGGTCGTTTTTAGTATTATAAAATCCTTTCTCTGCTTAAAACTTTTTTGCCTCTTACTTTATATTAATTCGCTTTGATGTAAAACACATACAATTTTCAAAATCACCTGAAAGTATGCTATACTTTATTTATGTTATTTATTCCCTACAATTTTCTATGATAAATAATCATATTATAAAACATTTCAAAATAGGGATGTCAATTTAATTGCACAATAGAATTGGTTAAGTTCACACGCAGCGTTGCCGTTTTGGTCGATTTCTACCAAATTTGATAGATTTTTTTTCCTTTGGTAGGATTGTGCGCTGAACCGAATTTTGGTACATTTGAACAAACAGCTAGATTAGGTAAAATTTGGCAACCATAATAAAACAATTTGTTTACAAAAAAATGTATTGGCGTTTACTTATTATATTTTTCGGTATATTTTAATATTCTTAATTTTTCAAACAGACATTTTCTTGTTAGTAACAAATTAAATTTGTATGTGAAAATTTACACAGTCTATTGTAAGGTATTCCGTGCAAGAAGGCGTACATATATTATTCTCTCAAAAAGCTCATAAGTTTTAAATTCATTTTGTCGACAGTTAGGTTTTCTGCGTAGAAATTTGACAATTTAAATGTTCTTAACCAAATAAAATCTAAACTAAACATTTAAAAAGTAAATATTTTAAAATACTTGCCAACATTTACCGAACATTAACTAACTCAAGTTCTCTAGATAATCACGAGAGAACTCTCATGATTTGTAAAATAAAGCAGGTTGCAGCACTATGCAATAAAGCATTTATCGAAAAATTATAATTTAAATTATCTTCAAGCCCTTCTTACATTTTTTTTAGTACGTTCTATAGTTATTGAGATTATCCCATTTTCTAAAAAAAAAAAAATATTCAAAAATTCAAATTTTTAATTATAAAAATTCGAAAGTGTCAAAATTTAATTTTTTCTAATAATAAAGATACATTTTTGCCAACAAAATAAGATACATTTCATTAAAATAAATTTATCAGCTTAAATTTTCTAAGTAACTTTTTAATAAGTATTTTCAGTACCTACCGGTATTTGTATCACTTTTTATTAAAATAAAAGAAACACAAGCAAATTATTTTTACCAGGACATATTTCACAAATTTGAATATTTTCTAAACGTTTATAGATATTGAAAATAATTTTAGCAGATGTTATAAAATATATAATGAAAAATTGATTGTTATAAAAATCAAAGAAATATATAATTTTGTTATATATTTTTAAAGATTAAAACTAAATACAAATGAGACTAAATTTACCATTAGGCTGCCATAATGTTTTCAAAACTTTTAATATCATCTTGCATCATAAAATTTCTCATTAAAATTATTAGAAATTTTTAAGATTTGAAACCGAAACTAATAACGGTATCGGTATTCAATTTATTTTTATTTCGGTAACTGTATTTTTATTTATCTCGGTAATGGTATACCGGTACCGAAACTAAAATACCGGTAAATATCGTTATTATTTAAAAAATATAAAAAACCTTAAAAAGTTAATTTTTTAAATAAGTTTTAATTGAATTTCGAAAAAAAAACTTATTAAATTTATTTATTTTTATTTTATTTATTTATTTATTTATTTACAATTATATAATGCAATAAATGAAATTATATAAATACAAAGTGCGAGTATGAGCAACAGGGCCTTCAACTCATAACTTATTAAATTAAAAAACTTATTAAATTATTAATTACACTTTTTATAAATATGCATTTAAAATTTTAAGAAATATTAATATTTTACGTTAGAGAACCTAATACGATTTTAACAAATACTTATTTTATGGCATCAAAGCATTTTGGAATATTAAACTCGATTTTTTAAAGAAAAATTGGTTAAAAGTTTGCAAAAAAAAAATTTTAATACAAACAAAATCGTTCAATTAATGTTGCTACAACAAGAAATACTAATAGGTCTCTAAGTAAGTAAGAAATTCTAATGTAATTCAAACTATGAAGTCGATCAGGAGAATATTTTTCTACACATTTCGATTTTACGGGATAGCGGGAACAAAATTTCGACTTCCTAGGAACTGAAAAGAACTGAAAAAGCTATGATTTTAACATTGTGTTGTCATTGGAAGGAATTACTTAG
>MINK01172005.1:0-17098 GCA_001735545.1 Phormia regina
ATGTTTGGTTTCTATGTTATATGTAATAATTAGACTATAGTATACAAAACATATACCTGTAATACATATGTTTTAAAAGTTTGTGTATTAAAAGAAAATAAATACTTTAAAATACTGTATATAATTATTAAAATTTTGGTTATAAGAATATTAACTCCAATTATGCTAGAGTTATATTACGACCTGGAAAACTAATTTAAATAATTATTGACTGACTCTCTTTTCACATGCGAAATATTAAGATTATGCTACCATTATTTATATTATTTTCAAATTTGATATTTTATATATTTCGGACACTTTTTCATATTAATATTGAAGATAAAATGTAATTAACCCATTAAAGGCCATGGGGTAATTTTTTTTTTTTTTTTTTTGCAACTAGTTTCCAAAAGATTAACAGTCGTATTCACAAAAAAAATTAAGTATAATTGATAAAGGTTTACTAACTTTTTGTATGTAAATTTCCATAAGAAGAAAATAGTAAACCTTTATCAAGCACACACTATTTTTTGTGAATACGGCTGTAAATTAGCAATTTTGACAAATAAATCCCTTGAAAATATTTATTACGCCTAAATGTTTATAAATTTGTGAAAAATATAAAAAGTTCTTTTAAAACTGGGAATCAAATAAAAGGGAATTTTTGGAATATATCCGCCATTTTATACCAATTCGACACCTTTTGTCCAACTAAAGAGTTAAATGATCGCATCAATAATCTTAAATGACAACTTTCCAATGATGACCAAAATTATAATTTACGATGAAACATATCTAAAGTATTCAAACTTTAATAAATTTTAATCAAATTTCAATTTTGCAAAAATGAAAATAAATTCTAATAATAAACTATATCTAATATTAATATATATTATATATAGTTTTCTATCAAATAAAGTATTTTTTTTTTTAATATAATCTCGAATTTTTAAAATGGTTCAGGCTCACGTAAATAAAATTATTGCAACTTTTTTTGTTTGTATTCATACAAATTAAGGTACTTTAATGTGTATATATGTACATACATGGAGAATACTCCAAAATCATAATACTACAAACCATGTTGGATGGAGTTGCTGATACGAGAATGAATAGAGTAAAAAACTGGTTTTTCTCTTGTGTATTTTATTTTTTGACATTATGTTAAAAAAAAATAAGAGTTTGAAATCAAAAGAAAACCAGTACAAGAATAATAGAAAAACAAACTAAAAAAACATAAATAAACAACAACAAATCATGCCTGAACTTTGTTTTGCTACTGGTATTGAGCATAAAAATGAACAGAGATTTTAAGTAATTAATTCTATTTTTTTATTTTTTTATAAAATAAAAATATATATGATATATTAAAAAAAACTTTATTAAATAATATATTTTGTATCTATTAACACAGCTGATGACTAATTAATGCTGTTAGTGCTTTTAAATTACGATTAGAATTTTTTTAATAACTAAAGTTTAATAAATAAAAATTATTTATATGGCTTTTTATATATACTTATATAAATAAAAAATTATTAATATATATTTTTTTATTAATGTGGTAAGAAAATAATCGAAGATTCTTATATATAGAGCGATTGTTTGTTAACTAAACTCAATCTAAATGGATCAAAAATTTAAATGGATGCTATTCTAACGGTATTGCCACCATCAGACGTATGTGAAAGGATTTTTATCATGTCAACTTTTATTAAAAATAATAATAATATAATCGTAAAAGGTAATTAATATATAATTTGTCTACAATTTAAATACGGTCTAAATTCATTCTATTGTAATAATTTGTAATTTTACTGGCGATTTCTCTAAAAGCGAACGAAAGTAAGTAAATATGTCAACACACTCGAAATATGTTGTTAAGACTAAAATAAGCAAATATATGATGCAACAAAATCTTAACAGACATTTTGCGAAAGAAAGTTTTTTTAGTTATTGTTTTCACTACACTTAGTCGAACGAAACTTTCGTTCGTTTTTATTCATTCAAATATTCGAAAAAAATTCAAATATTATTCGATCATACGATAATTAAAAAAAAATTATAAAATTTTATAAGATTAACTTCAATGTCAAATAATTGTTAACCCTAAATATTTTGTGCTTATTTTATTTTTGTGATTTCCTAATAATTTTTGTACTAGTATTGTGGTGATTTTACTGTTTGCTAATTATTGTAGTGTTTGATGATTATATTCATTATGCTTTTGGCTAAACATTAAACTTATTTAAATGATTTTTCTGCTAACAAATAAAACACATTATAAGCACTGACTGACCGGAGTCATCAAAACATTGATGAATTGTATAGAGCAGAGAAAAACAGGTTCAGGTACCTCAATCAAATAAAACATAAAAATAAAAAAAAAAAAAACAAATTCTACAATTCCATGCATGGACAGATAGACGAACGGACATAACGACAATAACAGGCAGCAGCCAGTCATACCAATAATCATTTGTGGTCAGTTTTGTTGCAGACAAAACATTTTAATGTTTATTGTAGTTTACAGTTTTTGAATGAAAACTAAGTGTTTCAAATAAAAAAAATAATTTCCAGTTTTTTTTTTTTTTTTTTGTAAATTAAGGTCTGGTATATTTAAATGTCTTATTATTAAATGTTTTATTAATATTATAATATTTTTAATTTAGAGATTATTTGACATTGAATAAAATATCGCAGATGATTGTTTCCAAAAGACCATAAAAACTAAACTCATTATGAACTTAATAATAATAAAAATAAATATAATTATTATCAAAAATATATTTTTTGGTAAAGCAACTTTTTAATAAAAATTTTAATTGTTTTCAAAAAAAAAAAAAAAATGAATATATGAAAAATATACATATACAATTTTAAATTATTATATTGATTCATAATAAATAAATACATTAAGATGGACCCATATTATAATTATGAACAGCTGTTTTACAATTTTTTCATTGACATACCTTGCATTACTGTCAAATTGTTTTTGTATTCCTATGCTAAATTTTTTTAAGAATTATTTTCTCTCATTCTTTATTCATAGCATTTTGACATTATGTGCAGTAGTTTTACACCAACAAAATACAAGTAAATATTGTTTTTGTAGATTAAATGAAAAAATGAATTCTAAGACATCGTTTCTCAAAATTTTCTTCCTTTCGAGAGCTAAATTCAAATGTAAATTGTTCCTTTTTTCGGGGTTTATGAATATGTAAATCTGGTATCGCAAAATAGGTCGCATTTAATGATATAACATAAATTTAATGCCAGGTCAAAATATTGCAATTTTTCACAAAAAGTTAAGAAATTAGAATTTTTTACATCTAAATATAAAAAACCAAAGGACCAAAATGATACAATATAATCCTCTAGCAGATATGCCGAAAAGGTTTTTTAAGTTTTCGAAGTTAGTTAAAATTTATTAGAATTTTTCAAAACATAATATCAATTATATGAGCATCAAAATATTCCTATTTTCATAAGCTTTCCAATAACACACCTTAAATTTTTAATAACAAACAGCGAAAGAAATTAAATTTAAGCAAAATACCTTCAAACTTTATTTAATTAAATTTTTAAATTTTTTGGCGAAAAATTCCAAAATTGTAGACTTATTTGACCTGGTGGTTCAAATGTTTGTTATGTCATTAAATATTTTCAACATATTTTCAACTTTCTTGGAAGTTCCTTATAATTACTAAAAAGTAAAAATTAATTAAAATTAAGACAGATAAAATGTTAACAATTTCTAAGACAAATAGGACAAAGGTGGAATTGTTGTTAAAAAAATGTACATAGTTTTAAGAGAAGTACTTCGAAAGCAATGTGCAGGAAGTATAAAAAAAATTCCTACCAATGGACAATATATGTGTTAAAAAAGTACTTCTGCAGCTCTTTTTCGCCACTAAGTAATTGCTTCTAACGACAACATAATGTTAAATTTATGACTTTTTCAGTTCGTCTTTTGCTGGGTATACACTTTATTTTTTACTTAAGATTTGCAAAAGAAATTTTACAATATACACACACATACTTATACTTATAGAATTTTTATTCATACTCTTATTGTTCTTTTTTTCATATATCAGCCACAAAAAAACGTAATAATTTTCTAATAAACGATTATTAAAATAATATAATAAATGTGCATTAATATTTACTATTTGTATATAAAATCTAGAAACATGATGAGAATATTAAGGAAACGAACACAAAAATCAATCAAAGTACAATACACACTACATATACTCGGTTTTTATATTTAATATCTGTTATTTAGAGGTGTAGGTGAGAAAAAGAGATAACAAGTAATACTGACTGAGTTTTAAGAGAAAAAAATAATAAAAATAAAGACAAAAAAAAAACAAAATAAAAACGAGTGAATGAAATACAAAAGAAGAAAATGTTGGATTTTTTATTTTTTTATCTGGCTACAAGCGTTGCCACCAAAACTAGTTTTTTTAACTTTGGCAATAACTGACAAATATTTTATAAAATAGTAGTTTCCTTTAATTTATGTGTATATAAATATGAAATTTTTATAAATTCAAGCGACAATAATATTCTTACAAAAATGATTTATGCACATTTATTTATACAAAAATTTGTAAAATTTTATTTCTAACATAATCCTTATAATATGCATTCATAACGCAAATGCAAATTTTTATGCATTTTTGAAAATTTTCTAACCCTTTCAATTTTTAATTTTTACCATAATATTTTATAATTTATTATTTGTGGTATAATATAAATGTTTATGGTTTGTGTATAAAAATATTAGTTATCAATATTAATCAAGAATATTTAGTCAAAATGATAGAAATTTCTTAAAATTGCATCCGAAAATTGCATGGAATGGACAATATAAACACATTTAAATTTGATTCACTAAATCTTGATTTCATTCACAATTAACGAATTTTTACGTTTTAAATAAAAGTGGGTAGATTAAATGGAATTAAACGTGCTGACAATATTTTTTCACTTTTTATACCCTGTACAACCATAGGTGCTTGCGGTATTATACGTTTGTGTTGATGTTTTTTACGCATGTAAACAATTATCAAACACTCATCTTAAAGTATATAAATCGAATGAGAATCACTTCTTAAATCGAATGAATAAAATGAAGGTTTGTGTATTAATTATTATATTAAAATAAATGTTTTAAATTATAAAATCATTGCTTACAATATTTTTAGCATAATGTGATTTTTAGTAGTAAAAATAGATTTTAAGTTGCGAATATTTTGACCAATTTTCCAATACCGATTTTGATTAATAGTTCTTTTAACAGTGAAAACAATAAGTAGGTAAGCTTTTAGATATACCACAAAGTTAAGAATACTTCATTGCGTACCAAATACTTAACATACTTTTATTATTTTTAATTTGATGTTTATGCACATTTTTATTTTTATTTTTTCGCAATCGTAAAAATTTATACTTTTTTTTAGCAATCTGGCAACTCCAAAAATTACAATATACATATATAATAATTTATATAAAAACCGATTAACTTAAAAATTTAACTAAAAAAATATATTTTCTTTTTATAATTCACAGTAGATTCAGTTCTTACCTGATTTTTATAAATTGATGATTAACAAAATGATGATTATATTGATTGATTTAAAAGTTTCTTTCTCTAAGTTTATTTTACAACACACACATATGTATTTTCATATATTTTTTAACACAAAGATTTGCAAATTTAACTCCAAATTATGAGCAACACCTAAACTGCATTTGTAAGTAAATTCTTTCATTTGTAATTTTAATTTGTTTCTTTTTTTTCTTCTTTATAATAAATTTATATAAAATAAGTTTTTTTTTAATATTCACAACTTTTTCTTAATGTTTTATATTAAAACTATTACAAATTGAAAAATATGCATTTTTGCATTTATTATTTTTTCATGCACTCACACACTAAAAATTAATACATAAATATTTATTGTTGTATGAAACAATACGAGAAAAAAAAATACAGAATAAAAATCGTCAATATTGTTGTTGTGGTGGGACACGGGCGGCAAAAACAACGACAGAAACACCAACGACACAACATGGCCATTGTTGACGTATGTATGCATTGGAGAAAAGGAGAGAGAGAGAAAGTGACATAGTGTAAAAAATAATAATTTTTCAGAGTTTGTAAAAAACAAGAGTTTAACAAATTTATTTATGTTAAGGATTGATAATTTTTTATTATTAACATAACAAAAAAATAAAAATATTTTTGTCTTTATTATATATTGGAGAATCAATTAATTACAACTTTTCCAGCACAAAAGTAATTGAGGCAAAAGAGAACATCATCTTCACAGAGAAATAATTTTATTCAATGTAAGCAATTCCTTAAAATCGATAGAAAATGCTTTTAAAGAAATAAAAACCAATCATAAATTATTTTAAAAACTAAAAAAACTTCATATTAAATTTTGATGCAAAAAAAAAAAACACCATTAGTCAATCAACCAATTTAACGTTATTTCGAATATAGTTAGCGCACAACCGTAATAGGTTGGACTAGGGTAAAAATATACCTAGATCTATATTTACATATTTCTACTACACAATATATGTATTAGTATAGCTACCTGAAAAAAAACAACAATAGCAATATGTTTATACTTACATACATACATATGTATGTAAATATATTTATACATAATAAGAGTATGTGTGAAGCTTTTTTCATTTAGTATATGACTTTAGACGAGAATAATTTCCATTCATTCAAGAAAATTGAAATGAGCAAATATTTATCCAAAATAAAAACAACACACAAACACAAAACACCGCAAAGGAAAACGCACCACACAACCCCACCTACCCATCCACCCACAATCTATAACAGTCAGTCAGCACGACTATCATCTCTACTAGATTTATTTGCCTTTTGCAATACCTTCATTACCAACCCTGACCGCCTCCCACCCCCTTTTTGAGGTTCCATAAACAAGTTGTTTGAATACTCGTCGTCGCCGTTATCGCCTTCGTTGCCGTCTGCTGTTCGTCGTCGTCTTTTTTTCACTTCATTCTAACCTCTTCTTGTTCTTCTTCACCTTCTTTTTCTTTAACCAACATCAACAACAAAAACGTATTGGGGCACACGCTCTTTTGCTGTATTTTTTATTTCTTTCTCTTTCTATCTCCCTTTTTCAATACATTCACATTCATAGCTGTAGCTGTTTACAATCCCCAACCCACCACTTGTTAGTTCCACACTTTTTACATTATTCTTTATTGTATATTTCAGAATATACATACAGTACATATCTATGTACCTACATATGTATGTACATTCATATGTTTGTATGTAGTATGCATATAATATGTATATATTTGTTTTATTTTATTTGAATTTGTATACATTTTGTTTTTATTTTTATTATTGTGCTACACACCCGACGGACATCGTAAGTATTGGAGTAAAATCCGTAAAAACGTTTTCTTCGTACTCACGCATTCACAAAAACAACACTCATACACTTGTATATGTATATCATTTCGTTTATAACTTACGCTCATACTAAAATTTCTTAGCAAAAGGATTTCAATTGGATTTTTTCGGATAAGTTTTTTTTTTCTTTTTTTTTGCCCTTTAGAAAAATTGTATATATACACTTCTTATTATACACAACTCAATGTTATAACTGTTTTTTTATTTAAAAAAATTCTTAACTTTTCTGTAGTTCACTGTTTAAAATTTCAACCCGTATATTAAATTTTTTTTCAGTAATTTTTCACTGCATTTTTTTTACACCTTACAAAACTATTTTACAACTTCTTTTATTAAAAACAACTTATTCCGAGAACGGTCCACTCAACGAACCAGCTCAACGCAAAGTGAAAAAAGTCAAATATAACAACAGAAACCTGCGCCGAACGATTTTAACGGCGCTTTTAAAAAAATTCTGGACGGTGGACAGTAGGCTGTTAGCCGGCTGGACTAGAAAGGTGAACATAAAAAATGTTGTGGGTCCACGTCCCCTTATATGTAAAGGGAGACGAATACCGTTTGTTTCAACATAATTTATAAGTATTTCTTATTTCGTTTATATTTTAACTTTTTTCATAATATAACGAATTATGGGTGTAATCATTATTTATTAGCTATCGTTTGATGAATATATCATAAACCGATTTCAAGTTGAAAGTGGATTGGAATAATAGGTATGAAAGAAACAAAATGTTGAGAACACTACAATTTTTGTAAAAATATATCGTACTTTATATAATAAAACAAATTTTGCAGCACAAATTTATAAATCCAGCAAACACGAAAGTGTGATATCAAATTGAGGATGATTTGAAATCGTCCCTCTTTAAAAATAACTTGAAAATTATAGCTTTCTCAACAAAATTATAGTATTCATTGGCTATTATTATCGAATGAAATTTTTTCCCGCCCGCAGCATTTGAAATTATAATTGCAGCATGGCCGGCCAGTTCTTAATGTCTTATGTGCCCGCCAATATGCTTTAAAAATATTGAAAAGTGGAACATAAAAAAAATATTTGATTTTAAATTTTATTTATTATTTTATTCATTATATTATTTGTAAATTAATTAATTTGCAGCTTTAAGGATTTGTTTGTAAAAACAATTTGTTTCCAAATATCAACTACTTAAAGTTCATGTAAATATTTATTTACTTTTCAAATTAATAATTTAATTTAGATACATCTTATTTTTAAAATTTTGTTTACAAATATTTATACGATTTTTAAATAATTTGATATCAAATTGAGAAAACACATTTTTTCAAATTTTTGACAACGTGTTTTAAGATTTATGAATAATTTGACAATAACATTTGATATCAAGTTAAGAGCATACAATTTTTCTAATATTTTTAAAGTTTGATATTGATTTGATAATAACATTTGATATGAATTCGAGAAAATATAATTTTTCAACGGTTTTTTCTCAAATGATTTTCAATTTATGTTCCAACTCGAAATTCAAACCTCTATCCACATTTGACAAATATTTGAGAAACATATTTGATATCGAATGTTAAAGTGATCACATTTCAAACGTTTGACACCGTGTTTGCTGGGAAGACTCAACTACATAGAATACTTTCGCTTCAACTGCAACTGACAGCTGCATTTATATGGAAAGAAACCAAAACAGTAAACCAAACTTTGAAGTACCGGAGTAAGTGAATAAATTTTTTTGGTTGATTTATTCTTTTTTATATTTTTTTTTTTTTTCGATGAGCTGGAAATTTTTAATTGCAATTCATTATATCAACTAACATAATTTAAATACAAAAACAATTTGACAGTAACGCTTGGTGTATCAATGAAAAAATTGTAAAACAGCTGTTCTTACGAGTATACTTTATAATTATAGAGCTATGTTTAAGCCAAATTTCCCGTCGGCGGCCCTTCGACTCAGTTTGGCTGAAAGCCGGTCGGGGCGCAGATTCTCCGAGATACACCTTTAACTTCGGTAGCACATTAGTGTACCTATTTTGGAAATTTTACAATTCGACAGAGTTGGAAATTATGGCATATTCCCCGAATTTGGGATATTCTTTTGATATGAAATATTTGGTTTAGATGAGGAGTTGTTGGGATGAATTTTAGGTTTTTATTTTTATATATTTTAAAGCAATTCTTTAACGAAAACAGATGTTGATATTTTAGTCCAGTTCGGCAATTACAAATTTGATGATTGTCTTGAAATGTAGTATAGATTCGACAATAGTTGTGTTCTCATAACCTTGTGATCATGGCACACTAATATAGGTAACATGTAAAAACTGCTGATAGTTTTCTAACTGTTTCAATTTTGCAATATTGCTTTGTTTAAATTTATTTACATTTATGTTTGTTGATATATATAATAAACAACACTCATAGTATAATGACAAAGTACTCGCCACATCTACAATAAACAACAACAATTCCTTGTATTTTGTTGTGTAATTACCTAGGCGCACAATGTCAAAATGCTATGGAACAAGATACTGCGCACATCTCAAAACAAACAATTCGTTGTATTTTGGTTAGTGTAACTACCGCGCACAATGTCGAAAATGCTATTGAACAGAAAATGAGAGAAATAAAAGAGAGGAGAACTAAAATACTCACGAAAAAATTTAACATGGGAATACAAAAACAATTTGACAGTAAACGCGAAGTGCGTCGATGAAAAAATTGTAAAAACAGCTTGTTATGACGAGTATACTTCTAATTAACACTATGGGTGTTAATTTAAAAATATTTTAACTGTTACGTTGGAAGACGACTAGTATAGTTTAATAAGAAAAACAACAAATATTTATAAGTTGGTTGCCACCAAGGCAACATTTTATTATTTAAATATTATTAAAAAATGTGCATTGGTTACAATTATTTAATACCAATTTATTAATGGCATCCATTTAAAAAGTCCACAATACATATAGTCGTATATCTGGCAACATAATTTCAAGCTTTTAAAGTTTGTTTACTAAACTTTGAGCACCACGTGCCACATTGTTTACTTTAATCAGTGATGAGATTTGCCAAAACTATCTGAATACATTTAAGGAAAAAGTGATCAAAATACAAGTTTTACATTTTGTAAATATAATAGGTGACCTAATAATTATTCACATCTTCATATAAGTATATATTTTTTTTAACCTACTCGCATTGATACAGTATCTGTATGGTACACGCTGTATTTTGTTTCTTATTGTGGTAAAAAATAGTAGTGGTGTAGTGTTTGCAGAATATCGTTTTTGTAAAGCTGTTGTCCACCCTACATTTGTCCATGGTTATCTCTTTTGATTTTCTTTTGTGTTTATAAGCAACGATAAGATCAGAACATGTGAATGAGAGCAGTGGTATTAGCTTCAGATTGAAAAGTATTTTCCTTTCAGTAGCATGTAATTCTGAAATGTGCGTCGATGAAAAAATTGTAAAACAGCTGTTCTTACGAGTATACTTTCTAATTACACTATGGGTGTTAATGTTAAATATTTTATGTTACGTGAAGACGACTAGTATAGTTTAATAAGAAAAACACAAATATTCTAAGTATTGGTGCCACCAAGGCACATTTATTTATTTAAATATTATTTAAAAAATGTGCATTGTTATACACTAACAGAATAAAGCGTACCTACAATTTATTAATCATTCAATTAAAAAAGTCACAATACATATAAGTCGTATAATCTGGCAACATAGATTTCAAGCTTTTAAAGTTTGTTTACTAAACTTTTGAGCACCACGTGCCGCCATTGTTTACTTAATCAGTGATGAGATTTGCCAAAATTATCTGAATAATGTAGGAAAAAAGTGATCAAAAGTACCAAGTTTACATTTTGTAAATATAATAGGTGACCTAATAATTATTTCACATCTTCATATAAGTATAATTTTTACCTACTCGCTTGATACACTGTATGTACAAAAAAATTAGTGGGTTTGCAATATCGTTTTTGTAAAGCTGTTGTCACCTGCCATGGTACTCAAAATCATACCATGAAAAGTACCATCGTAATTTCGAAAGTACTGAAAAAAACAATAATACCACAGCTCTCATCACTGTTCTCACTTGCTTATAAACACAAAAGAAAATCAAAGAAAATTGTATTATACTAATGACTTGTGTAACGACAATAAAACAAATTTGTAGTTTATAATTAACAACGATTTTAAATAAATTCTCAGTTACTCCCTAAACAATTTACGTAGTGAAGTGAAATACATTATTATTAATATAAAAGAAAATCCCCGAATAATAAAATTCTACGTATTATATGTAGCCGTTGGAGGAAGTTCTAAGTGTATTAATGAATCTTAAGAATTTAACCTCTAATTTCTATTATTTACAATTCACAACATTCGACGACATTGAATTGCATCGAAATTTGCTTTCGCAGCAAAATACGTATATAAAAGAAATAAAAAATCATACATATGGAGGAAATTGTTTATTACCTAACAACAAATTAATCATAAAAATAGAAATCTATCTTTTTGTCTAACTTTTGTTGCTATTATTAACTATTTTATATCTTGGTCTTAAATTTTTGCCATAAATAAACTAATAGTGTATATATAACAATAATAAACATTGCCTATTTATGGAGTAAATAATAAAAAAAAAATGTTTTCAGTTTTATTTTTATTTAATCGAATTATTCCATTAAGTAAAGCAAGTGATACCGATTAGATAAAGTTTAAAATAAAACAAGAAAAATCTGTAAAATTATAATTGTTGCACAATAATATAACGACGAACCCAAGAACGACTGACTGTTTGTTTTTACTCGTGATATGGTGGGCTGGTGGTGGTGGTAGTGCTTGATGTCTGACGGTGTGATTTTTTAAAAGAAAACAAAAATAAAATCAAAATGTTACCGGCTTTTCAACAACACGGTTATAGTAAGAATATTCTTCGGGCTTATACATTATTGCCCTACTATTAGTTTGGTCTATGGATTCACCGTTACAATTAAATAGTGATTAATCATACGGTTCATTTTTTTTTTTTAATTTGATAATTTTGCACTTTTAACGACGAATTGTTAATTTGGCACATTTTAAAGACAACAAGTACTTAACAACTAATTCACTCACTCCATTCCATTCGATATTGACGCAAACGAAAGTTCACAAACAAGCTGGCTGGCTAGTGAGGTTGTTGCTGCTGTTATTCTCATGATTAGTGATCGTTAGCTGTTAAAAACATTCTATACGCTCAATAATAAATAAAAAGATTGTTGATCGGTTCAAAACAATCAACTTTTTTGATTGATCATTAATTGCCAGCAAACGTGTATATAATAGAATATAAAAATAATTTTCATGGGTTGGCTAAAGATCTCGTGCTTGTTGTGTGTTTTCGGGTTTGTGCGTGAAATACGTCCTTCAGAACCATACATAACAGAATTTTTGGCCGGACCATGGCGCAATATTACCGAAGATCAGGTGAGTTTCTGTAAATAATATTCTGCATATCGTCACCAAAAATGAAAAAAACCGTAAGATCAAAATTTTCATATTTTAATTCTTGATGAAATATTATTTATTTTTCCTTTCATATGTTTACAATTATAGTACAGTAGTAACAAATTTATTAGCACCATATAAAGGAAAACATCCACTCTGTTAGCGTTGTCCTTTATAGAATTTGTTTATCTTCTTACGATCTGATTGACTTAATTGTTTTTTGATTATTTTCTGCTGTTCTAAAGGCCATTTACATAAAATATTTACCTAATTTAAATACTCAAATTTGTATTAAATAACAATTACATATATTTACATATTCACCTTAACTATAAAATTTTAGCAAAATTCATTCGGCGTTTTAATATAACATTTTGGAATATACTATTTTTCTCTCCACATGTGTACATACACATATAAACAAATTAAAAAAAAACAAAATACAAAACTGTTTTTGAAATAAAAAGAAAAGATGAATAAAAAAAAAAACAATCATTTTAAAATTTTTTCAATCTTATATTTATTTTTGAAGATATTTATATTTATTAGAGGTTTTCATCCAATCGTATATTTGCCTTGTAAAGCTAATAAACATAATAAAAATACAAGCTCACTATTTATAAATGTTTACCTTTCAATTTCTAATAAACAGATATATTATTCTTTATATATATATATATATCTATATTCATATTAAATACCTAAAAGTATTTTATAAGTCAAGTTTAGTATAATGAAAAGGTTTTGAAACATATTTTGCCCGAACTGGTATTTTGGTACTAACAAGTAAACGTTTTTTAATTCCCTGCTTTAAGAATAATCGTGTATAAATACATATATCGCACACAAATGGCAATAGATTACATCGACTCGTGTAAATTTTAATTTGGTTCAATTATTAACATTATTTCTCAAAATAAAATCTAAAATTTAAATTTTTTTTCCATTGACAGTCCGATGATATTTTAGATTTGTTTCATTTTTATTACATATATGTATGTATGAATGAATGTATATGTATAATTCTTGCAACTTTTTATACATTTTTCATATTCTTATTTAAAAAATGCACAATGTATAGTGTGTTTGTCTGACACCATTACAATTCCTTGTACCTCTTAAAATAATCTTAATAATGTTTTTTTTTTTTGCACCCGTATCTATTGTTCCGCTTAGTTTTTTGTTTCGAAATTTGTTAAATCATTTAATATTTTCAATGACATTATCTAATTTATTTTCCATTTCTTTTTATTAATTTATTACACTCAGTTAAATCGTCAAGTATATCCTATGGGTACTTATTCATATTTAGCACAGTTGGTTGTAGTGTTCCTGATAACAGATTTTTTACTGTAAGTTATCAATCTTATCTAAAACAAAGACTGCGCTAAATTATTGTTTATTAAACGTCTAATATGTATATTTTAACAATTTTACAGTTATAAACCTTTAATAATAACAATTGGTGTTACGGGTATTATAGTATGGAGCATGTTACTATGGACTACCTCACTGGAGGCTTTAATGACTCTGGAATTTTTCTATGGCACATACATGGCAGCTGAAGTTGCATACTATACTTATATTTATGCAAAGGTTGATAAAAAACATTATCCCAAAGTAACGTCACATACAAGGGCGGCCATGTTTGCGGGCAAACTGGTGGCCAGTATATCATCTCAATTACTTTTAACTTTTAATGTCATGGATTATCGTGATCTTAATTATATAACTTTATCAAGTAAGTTAGTAAATTAGTATTCATATATAATTTGGTCTTAATTTTCAAAAATAACAATAATAATAATAATAATTGCAGCACAAATTATAGCTACAATATGGGCATTTTTTCTACCCAAGGTAAATAGAAGTTTATATTTTCATCGTAAGGCTTATGTAAGTGACAAGGCTACGGAAATTACACCTCCCAATCAGTCTATTGAGAATTGTAATGCTGATGATGAGAAATCAGATAAATTACTTTTGGCAACACCCACAAAACTATTGTGGACACACTTTACAAATGCTTATACAAATACGAAGGTATTACAATGGTCTATTTGGTATGCTGTAGGTTTGTGTGGCTATTTGCAAGTAACCTCCTATATGCAATTGCTATGGAAAGTTATTAAACCAGAAACAGATGTAATTACAAAAAAAATAATACAAAATTCTTTATAATATTTAAACTTATATTGTAACTATTTAATAGATTGCCTGGAATGGTGCTGTGGATGCTGTTTTTACCGCATTGGCTGCATTATTTGCCTTAGGTGCCGGCTATATACATGGTAGCCGATTAAAATCTCGTGCTAGTTTGGTAGTATTAGCTGTTTTATCTGCTCTAGAAGGTGGCACTATTTTATTAGCCTGCTGGACAGACAATATTTATGTTTCCTACACAGGTTATATACTTTTTGGAGCCTTGTATGGATTTACCATTACGATAGCAGGGTAGGTTTATACAAATTAATATCAAATGGTCTGCAATTTTAATCACATATTATTTATTGTTTTAGCGCTGAAGTGGCCCGTTATTTAGAAGAAGAAAGCTATGGTTTAGTATTTGGCATTAATACCACATTGGCCCTTATTTTCCAAACCATTTTAACTCTTGTTGTAATATCAGAATCTGGATTTGCTTTATCAACTAAAGGACAATTTACAGTTTATGCTTTTTATTTCATAGCCGTTGGTATCTTGTATTTTACTTTCTTCGCAATTGATTTTATTATATCAAAAGTAACGAAGAAACGCAGTGATTTTAATATAGAACAATAACAGTTCCATAATTTATTATTTAGATTATTTAAGAAAATTTTAATGAAAAATTAAACACTTTTGAAATTTAATTTTAGTTCTGTTAATTTAATTGTAGCTAATATTTAGATAATTATGTTTAAAAAACAAAACAAGCTTAACTTGCACATTGATTTTGATGGAAAATTTATTTACATTAAAATTACAAAAAATACATATGTATATACAAAAATAAAGTAACCAAAATGTTTAACAAGCCTACTTTTCCTTTATGAAAAACATAAAAATCGATTTTCTAGCTAAACGAGAAGAGATAGAGACAAAACGACTTATATCCGTGATCACCCATATTTCATACCAAAAATCGATTTTTATGTGTGAAACATAAAAATCGATTTTCTAGCTAAACGAGAAGAGATAGAGCCAAAAGGACTTAAATCTGTGATCACTCATACGTCATACAAAAATTGATTTTTAAGTATGAAACATAAAAATCGATTTTCTAGCTAAACGAGAAGAGATAGAGCCAAAAGGACTCAATTCTGTGATCACCCATATTTCATACCAAAAATCGATTTTTAAGAATGAAACATAAAAATCGATTTTCTAGCTAAACGAGAAGAGATAGAGCCAAAAGGACTCAAATCTGTGATCACCCATACTTTATACCAAAAATCGATTTTTAAGTGTGAAACATAAAAATCGATTTTCTAGCTAAACGAGAAGAGATAGAGTCAAAAGGACTCAAATCTGTGATCACTCAAGTTTCATACCAAAAATCGATTTTTAAGAATGAAACATAAAAATCGATTTTCTAGCTAAACGAGAAGAGATAGAGCCAAAAGGACTCAAATCGACCAAAAATCGATTTTTAAGAATGAAACATAAAAATCGATTTTCTAGCTAAACGAGAAGAGATAGAGCCAAAAGGACTTAAATCTGTGATCACCCATATTTCATACCAAAAATCGATTTTTATGTGTGAAACATAAAAGTCGATTTTCTAGCTAAACGCACAAATGAGAACCGAATAGAGCCCAAAGGACTCAATTCTGTGATCACCATCCTTTCATACAAAAATCCGATTTCTAATACGATGAAAACATGCACAATCGAATATTTCTAGCTAAACCAGCTAAGAGTAGCAGTCAAAGAAACTTCAAATCTGTGATCACTCAAATTATCCATATCCAAATTGATTTCGTATTGTGAAGACTTAAAAACTCGATTTTTCCTAGCCTTCAAGACGAAGACGATAGACCGCCAAAAGGACTCAAATCTGTGACACTCCAAATTTCATAAAGAACTCAAGCGTGATCACGTCAACCCTTTCTATCACCAAAATTGATTTTTAGTGTGTAAACCATAAAACC